>OX438762.1:59640643-59792802 GCA_949316455.1 Acleris holmiana | reverse complement strand
ATAAAACTCTGGGGGTAGGACAGACAAGACCACGCGGAAGTGGGGTGCTCTAATTCGGTTTTAGATACATTTAACCACTTAAAGCAGGCATCCAACGCAAGCACTACCACACGGCGCACTTTATGACTGATTGGAGAGCGGTAAGAAGTCAAGAAGTGAAGTTGTTATTAAACCGCTAGCCTAATAAAGTATGGCGCTACACTTTAATTGGTAATATTCCAATATTTTATAGGAATCAGTAAATTATTCAGGTATTAATAGTGACTAAATTTGATCACTAACATTTGTTTTCCTTTAGTAAATTCGGTACGCTGATACAATTAAAAATAGATTCAGACATCACTGAAATAGTTCTAGGACTAAGAACCTACCAATTTTACCATACGATGTTAACCACTTAACAGACGATTAGAGCGTTAACAGATGTCAAAATGTATGAACTAACAGTCGATTAACATTGATTAAAATAAACATCGAATAGTGAAATTGGTACTTAGTATTACAAATTAAAGCATCCATAGATCTTAATTTACTAAATTAATACTAAATTTGGTCTTCAGAGGCAAATTAATTCGGTGGTAATTTTCTGAATTCTGGTCCTCATTATAGGTATTTGCTGCCGTTGGATAGAATGTCAAGAATATCAATCAAAACCAAAATTTAAAGAAGAAAGTAATTGATTAAACCATTACTAAACGGACTTTCTTCTACGGTTGCCTCGAGACTGTCACTGAAACAGCAGTAAATAAATGTCGAACATAGGTACATGACTCGGGATCAAACATTTGCGTTTATGCCTTTAGCGATTTTGAACTCAGTGCACATTTACAATTAAACACTATTATTGATATTAGATTCAGTTGACTAATTTTATTGTTAATTTTATTCTATTTGTTGTAACCGTGGCCGTTTTAGACATCGTTGCCTACGCGTGCGCCGGAGTCGCCGCGCGGCACGCTGCGCGGGCGCAACCGCCTGCAGGCGCAGCCCTCGCCGAAGCCGCGAGTCGCGCCCACGCCGACTCCGCGCCGCCCTAACCCCTTGCTCAACAGAAAACAACCCTCCACTGAAGTAAGAACACCTGTTTCATTACTCACGGACTGAATCGTTAACAAGCTGTGTTGACCATTGCGAAAAAAAATATTACTCTATCTAGTGGAGGCTAGGTGCTTGCATACTATTCACATTAGTTTTTTTTTTTTATACACTTTGAAGATCTTATTGTGAATTCATTATGATTATCTTACATAGAAAAATGTGTGTATGAAGTAAATGCCTACCTACCAACCTATCAATATCTAGAAGCTATTGATAACCAGGAGTTGGGTTGTGAGTTCTCTAATAGTGCTGCCTGCACATTTAATCTACATTCCATCACCATCAGGTTACATACTTTGTAAATTTATAATGAACTCTTTGGCAACACTCTTCTCAGGCAACAACCGAAGCTGCCAAGAAGGTAGAAGTGGAAACGACCGAAGATAGTACAAGCGGCGAGAAGGAGGAGACGGAAACGGAGATTGCGATGGAGACGACGCCAGCGCCGCCGCTGCGCGGGCTCGACGCGCTGTTCGCGCGGCGCCGCGCTGCCGGCGGCATAGGCGCGCGGCCTGCGCGCCCCGCTCGCGCCTCCCTCCACCCCAAGTAGACGACCGCTGATGACATATCCCACGCCTCGCGACATGCAATCAAAAGTTAATCTAATTCGTCGGACCTTACCAAAAGAAACACCTAGACTGCTGAAGTGTCCTATATCAATATTATCAGCTTATAGTGTGGAAATCGTCTGGTGGTGTTTGTGTGGTCTTCAAAAATGGTAAACGGCAGCTTTTTCAATTTAAGGTGATCATCAATCACACACGCGCATTTAAAAAAATCATAAATACTGTGCCTTCTGCCCACTTTCATTGGTTTCACTATCTTGACAATGACACGTGACAGGTGACAATTCGGTATACATTACAAAGTTAACACGCTGATACATCACTGGGTTTCATATAAGTTAGGCCATGTGCAATGAAATGTCACCTGTCACCTGTCATTGTCAGTATGGTGAAATAGGGGGCTGGTGCTGCACCTTCTGTAGGCAAGTACACGAAAGTTTTATGAAGATTTAATCCGTTTAAAAACTTTGAAATAAACAAAAAAGTACATGTTATAATAAGGCCATGATAGACACAGTAAATTCTTTGATTAGGTGAGCCGGTTCTAAATCATTGGCTCCTTGTATGTCGGGAGATGCTAGGTGCATAAACATGTCATTAATTTTAGTCAATTTCCCAAATGAAACTTTTGTGTATTCACATCAACTCGCAATTTCTCATATTTAGATTATTAAGATCGTAATAGTTTCTTCTTCTATTCAGAAATTTAAGAAATTTCATTTGAAAAATTTCATAACTCTATTTATACGTGTTATGTACATATTAGAGATAAATAACTTTGTTAGGAGAAAGTTTAAAAAAGGGGGTTGAGCGGATGCTATGAGCTACAATAACGAGGGTTTTAAAGATTTACGTTCCCCTTGAACCTGGATCATTTGAACACTTTTCTATCACTCATCTATGGTGTCAACGTCATTGAATAACCCAGACTAAATAGCATAGACGCTCCTTAAATATTTTTTTTCGAGTTTTGCTAAAACCATGGGCAACTTACTAAATGGAGATAAAAATAAAAAGTCACGTTTTCAACGATAGGTGTCGTCAAACGTTGTCATAAACTCTATTATGTACCTAAAAAGGGAAAAAGAAAAATCTGTTAGCTTAGACAAGAAAATTATACTCATTTAGTCTCTATTTATAGCTATTGTTAAGATTGTTTAGTTGGAATTGATCGAGTCAATGAATCAACAACACTCGTCGACACGGATCGATGCGATTGAATACGTCTTAAGCACTGAGAGTAGTGCCATCGTGATATGTTTTGTATATTTGGTAAGTGTGATAATAAATAATACAATATAAAACCTTGTTTAATTACCGGCAGTTATTCAATAAGTGTAGTTACAAGTACTAGTTATACTTGATCGGAATCCTTGATAGCTACAATTGACTCCTCATCAAAGAAAAGGGTACTTACGATGTACCTACTTACCTAGCATAATTAAAAACATCTGGAAAATGATAGGGTCTAGATAAAGACTTTCTGGTCCATTTCTTGCACAGTATAAACACATATTACACGATTGTCCAAAAAGTTGGGTAATGTTATCATAGGACTAGCGTAGAAACACAGAACAGTGTGTCTGGACAAGTTTTAAGAAAACCCGAGCGACACTAGAGTGTGTTTATCTTCGAGTAACTATATTTTCTCGAAACTCTTCCAGCCCATTTTCCACTGTAATAACCTGTAATTTTACAGATTACTATGACATAGCGTAGTAAATAAAATCAAGGTTATAATTCTCCTATGAAAAGTTTATCCCAAAAACAACAAGTAAGTATGAACAAACTTTCTGCCTTAGATGATTTTAGTAGGTATGAACCACTTACTTGACTAAGTATATCACGAACCAATCAAGTCTACTTAGTCGTGATAGATTTCCTTTTAAATTCGTTAGACGCGCATTTTTCAGATTTTTAGTACCTATTTGTAGTTTTGGCTGTAGTGGAGGGGTAGTTTGTGGCGACCTAGCGACATCTAGCGACAACTTGTAACAACCAACTCGACAGCGCCACCAGCGTCAGACAGCGCAACTAAATCTGACAGTGCCCTACATCGCGTAAATGACATAAGAGTTATCAAAACATTGACAATACGGAAACACTTCAAAAACGATATCGTTATTACCGTGTAGAATCCCAGCCCTGTGAGGCAAAAAAAAAACCATACAAATTGTTATAACGCTTTTATCCTCTTAAACGTTGTCAGTTTTTTTTAAATTTTGAATATGTTGTAGATATTATGAAAAATTAAGTCTGTACGTTATCCTTCCCGAGAAAAGATTTACCCAGTTTTTCATAATGTCTACAACATATTCAAAAACCGTGGAAATCAGATTAGATTTAGGGGATGAGAAACACTATCTCCCGGAGCTAAATTTGTACAAGTTATTTTTGACAGCTACTCGATTTAAGCGTCGCTTCACAATCCTCTTAATTAAAGGACCTGTCGTAAGTAGTTGTAACACATCTTTATAGACAGTTTGGCATTCTATATTTGAATTTGGGGTAAATTCCATATTACTTTTGTACATAACTATGTACATACAACAGGTCCTTTACTTAAGTTTTTCACCTATAACGAAGTTTCTTCAGTCGGTTGACTTATATAGGTACCTTCCAACTTCATCCAAACGGACTTCAGATCTCTCTATTGTCCACTGTACACTTTAAAGCCTAATATTTCACAAAAGTATGCCTTAATCGATTTTTTTAAAGACCTTTTCAACGACATCTCACACCACAGGGTAGACGATATAAAAAATCATCCCCACTCTACATGTAGGGAGGAACGGTAAAAATAACATTTTTCAAGTTATTATTTTACCACTTTGTCGGCGTGAATAATACTGATATTCATGCCAAATAACAGCTTTCTAGTACTAAGAGTCTCTGAGCTACGCTGCGGACGGACGGACGGACATGGCGATAACCCCTAGTATGCGGGAGGTCAAAAAGGTACCAAGTTCTAAACTCTTCTGATTACGATATAGTCCATAAAATTATACTAAAAAAAATATAAAAAGATATCCAAATTTTGAGCACGGATCCGTGCCTATGAGGGGATAAGGGTGTACCCGAAATGTTAATATTAGACCAGAATCGATAAATTATGAAAAAAAATTGAGTAGGATTAAACCCACTGGAAAAGGAAGAGAATATAACAAAAATTAAAAAAAAAATAATTGCGTCAGTTTTTTTTGCTTTTTAGAGAACATTTACCATTGTGATGTTATTTTTTTATACTATCAGAAAGTAGAGATTTCAACGAACCAGTAACCACAAACTTTCGTGATAAATAACCTTTTATTGGAAAAGAAAAAAACCGAAATCTTGGTTATTTAAATTTTATTACCTACAACTTTGGTATTTATTTATTTTTCATAGGACTTGTAGTTTTGCCGGAAATCGAGATAACCGTTTTTACCCTTAACCGTACCCTCCTTCCACTTCCCGACCACAGATCGCCCGTAAATTATTTTTCCTTTAATTTTTGTTACATTTTCCTTTTCCAATGGGTTTCATCCTACATTATTTTCTTCACTTTTTACCATTTTCAAATTTTAATTTTTTTGGTCTATACGCGCATAACTTCCAAACGACTCCACCAAATTGGATAATTTATTCTTCGTTGTATTTGTTATTGTAGGACAAGATTTGTACGAGAGAAATAAACCACCGGGGGCGATTTTTGACTTTCTAGTGAAAACCGTATTTTTGAACTACGAGCGATAGAAAATTTAAAAACAAATGGTCCCGCGCCATTCGTTTTCAATTGTTTTTATTTTATTTTTTTATTACTGCTATATTCCACTGTCATTTCAAAAAACAGTAAACATAATATTAAATCAAATCTTTGAATCGGTTATCTTCCCTCCCTGAAGATTACCGGAGAACCGTTTTCAATTCTATCATTAGAAAATTGATTTAACATAGATCTGACAAAAAATACAAACTACACAGATGTTAAATTTTCAGACAAACTTCATAGACAAAGAACCTTGGCGGAGTAAACGTTTCATTTAATAGTTTTAAATATTAAAAGTTTTTGGTAAATAGGTTGGTTTAACAGTATTAAAGACTGAAAGTACACATCAATAATAATATTATTGCCATTAAAAATTTCTAATTACTTAGGTTGGATGTTGTAATCGTCAATCGTTAACTTCCTGCATCCAACGAAACACCTGAACATAATTATTAAGTCACAGAATAAGAACTAAAGGGTAATTTAAAAGAAAAAACTTATTTAAAGGCTTAATGAAAACAAAATCACGGTCGCGCCCTTTGTGTAACGAAAGTTAATCATACAAACTATATGGGTAACTCTCGTTACACAAAGGAATCAATTAAGTTTTGTTTTAATTAGATTCCCTATGTACTTTTTTTTTTAAAACGTCATAGAAGGAGCGATAAAATAAAAGGCAACATACAGATAGCTGATATGCACACTCTTATTGGGATTCAGTATTTACTTTTTAGAGTTTTTTTAGAGACTATTTTGAGTCGGGGCTTTTTAAATTTCTATTATTGTTTTTCACGCTTTTCAAACTTCTCTTTCTGAATGTCTGTTTGTGGCATCGTAGCCCTTAAACGGATGAACTGATTTGGACGCAGGTTTTTTAAAACAAAGCTACATTAATCAGCAAGATTTAATGAAAATTAATTGAGCCGTTTAAGAGGTATCAGCTCTGAAGCTCAGCTCAGCTTTTAATCTCCTAAAAGTTCAATATCTCAAAAACAGCTGAAGCGATTTTGATAAAACATATCTAAGAACCACCGCTAGAAAACCTGCTTTCAAATAAAAAAAATCGCATTCAAATCGGTTCATCCATTTAAGAGCTAAGGTGCCACATACAGACACACACACATCAAACTTATAACACCCTTATTTTTGCGTCAGGGTTTAAATATGAACTCAGGAACACGCTGTTAAAATCCTTCGGGTACGTCTCGGGCACGGTGTACATACAGTAGGTATCTTACAAAATTGTTTAACAAAAACACATTAGGTACTTATTACTAATCCACGTCATGGTAGCATAAAATATACAGATTCAGATTCCGACATATTTGGCCGTCGGTGACAGCATGCAAAACGTGAATACTTATTAGGTACTAAATTTAATAATCCAGAGGAGAAAATAATATTTTTATGTCAATTTTTGGCCATTTAATATCCACCCTTATTATAAATTAATGTCAATGTGGTTTTACTTAAAAATTAGAAGTTTTTAGGTCTAAATATTCATTAACTGAGTAAAACATTTTTCTTGCAACCAGTTGTTTACTGTTTTCTTAAATTGCTTAAGAGGGAGGTTTGCAAATCGCTTTGGCAATTTATTAAATAACTGAATGGCAATTGGACAATAGCTCTGTTTTAATTCCCGGTAGGGTTAACTTATCCGGATATCGAGTAGCAAAAGCACATCAGTCACTAGTTTTCTTAAAAAGTTCCGGATAAGTTTTGACAAAAATACAGAATTCTGGGATGTATATACAAGGTAATGTCAATCATTTCATTTATATGAATAATAGCTTACAAGATGTGTACCGAGGGACATCGCAGATTCCCCGAATATATTGTTTTTGGGCAATAAAAGCTCTATTTATCTATCTGTACCGAATTTCCCCATATTAAGATGCCATACCTAAGTATAGAAGCACACGTATCCGTGATATGCCTGCATTGCGGTTTGCCGGTTTGCTGTTCCACCCAAACACCAAAGAGCATATGATAACCGGTTTATTCTACTACATAAGCTGAAAATGTGCGGCTTCGTAAATACGTAATCTAAGAAAAGAAACACCCTTAGCTTCGGATACTACAGTATTGTCATGTTTTACGACCAAACTTTGTTTTTTTGTCTCTTTTGTTGTGAAATTGCATACACAGGCTGTTTTTTTTGTCAGCAAATTCCACAATAGGGGTTACAATATTCGTTTCTGAGCTCAAAAAATAATAATTTTAATATTAATATAATAATTTTAATATTCGTCTAAAGTCGAAAGAATGTCCTCGCTATTTTATAAATCATGGTCTCTCATTTCTGTAGCTACGAAGGGGGTAGGCCGCTTATCGTCACGATGTTATTGTTTGATACTTTGCGCAAGCGGCGTCAATTCCGCGTTTGTTTCGAAGCGAGTGCTTGTTAAGCAAAATGTTACATCATTTTATTGATAAAAAAATGGCTCGGCAACAAAATTGACTTCTGGACAATCGTGAAATGTTTGGTGTTGTGAACATTTACTTTGCGAGAGGTCAAAACATTGCTGACACCCTTAGGATTTGGACTGAACGATTTCCTAATCGGCACGCCGCCATTACACGCTACACTGTAAGGTATATCTCTTGCGGTTTTGTAATCCATACCGTTATCTGTAGTTAAATGCCATTTCAGAACGATTTTTAACAACAATCATCTACAATTTTTAACCTAAACCGTGTTTGTAATCTTTGACGGTTCTAAGCCCGACACAAGTATGAAGGGAAAGATGAATCATAACATTGTGCACGATGATTACATCATTAAAGTCTCGGTAAACACGGCGCATGGTAACCACAATTAAGTAAAATAATGGGAAAAATTGAAAATGCTATATCTCTGACCTCCTTAGTTTTGAATATTTTTTTAATAAGATATTCGGATTCAGCATTGATTGTGCTATCTCTCCTGTTTTGGAAGTTGTCGACCAAAAAAACACCCTGTATGTCGTTTTATTTTTTATTTACTTTCAGGTTATTGTTCCTTAACCATTGAATTATGTTGTAAACAGTATTATTTATGTCATTAAAATCAAAGTCACTCATTTTTTTTTATGGTATTATTACGGAGATGTCATGTCAGCAAAAAGGGTACAGGCTTGGTCTGAGACGTCTGGCAGGTCATTTATATAAAGTTATCCGTGTGAATTAATTAAAAGAACAACAGAACAAGTCAACCTCGTCCGTTACGCGGTTTAATGTGCGCAGTGCCCTTTCTAAGGGCGCCCGGTGCAACAGCTGCGTGTGCGCTCGCGGCTCGGCCAGCAGGCGCGGCCTCTCGGCGCGGGCTGCGAAACCTGCCGAAAGCTATATGAATTAAAAATTGGCAATTCTGACGATAAGTAAGTGTCAGTGTCTCTTACAAGGAGCATAATATTTTGTACTAATTTTGCCTAAAAACTGTTTTATTATGTATATCGTGTTCAACAATTGTAAAATAAAATAATTAAAAACAATACCCCCGACTCAAAACAAACTGTTAAAAAACCTCTAAAAAGGAAAAAATAATAATTATTGGCCTTATAAGTTTAATTATAAGTAGATATTTTGATCCAAGCGTCGTCGTCATCGTCGTGGCGTAAGGGCTGATTGTTTGATAAGTAGATAGTTAACTGAACACTGATACTAACTGAACTGGCACGTCGGGGACCGCTAAGTAGCTGGGGTATTTTATATTATTTCATTTACTTAGCGGTCCCTCGACGTGTCGGTTCAGTTAGTGTCAGTGTTCAGTTACTTAGATGAAAACAAAAAGAGGAAGATACGTGACAGGCGCGCGAGCGTGAGCACCTAAATATAGGCGCTAAGCGCCTAATTTAAGTCAGTTGTCCGGCCGTCACTGATGTGTCAACACGTGCCATGTCGTGCGATTAAAAGTGAAATACATGCCGCATTGCGCGTTGTTAACATGCTTTAACAGCTCAAAACATAAAATAAATCACACGGGATCACATTTTATTCTTCAGTACAAATAAGCATAAAGAAATGATTTTTGTAAGCAATACCTATTACGTATAATTAAATTTTTGGACTCCATATTTAAGCTAACGAAATACGTCATCTACGCGGCGTTATTCCGAGATATATGGGCGTCACACTTACCCGCACGATATTAGTCCATCAATTTATCTCTATTGCTCCCTAGTGCATGTTTACACATGTGTGTGGTGTTTGCATAACATGAAAATCGTTTGGGCCGTTTAAGAGATATCTCACATGTCTAACAAAAAAACCGCATCTCAATCGGTTCATCCGTTTAAGAGCTACGCTGCCACAGACAGACACACACACACACCTACACCTTCGGTTGGGTCTTTAAACAAATGTATCTTCCATGTCTCTTCGCCTTCACCAGAATTCAAACAAATAGAGTTCTTATATGTTACCAATCGGTCTTATAAAAATAGGGGAGCATTCGATCAAACTTCAAATAGCTAACTTTTAAACAATGACATTAATTATTTATTTTTATTACCACTATCATGCTATGCTAAGATAGAGGTATCACCTATAGCTTGCCACAACGAATGAACCTGCTAAAAAATAATATCATGAAACTTACTTATCAAAATAACTTTTGTTTGTTTAAGGCAACGAAAAAATTTAATTAGAAATTTAAAAAACCCCCTACTCAAAAAAGTCTATAAAAAAACCTCTAAAAAGTATAAATTAATAAGTAGTGGCCCTATAAGTTGAATTATAAGTAGGTATTTGTATTTTGATCCAAGCGTCGTCGCTTAGGAGTTAGAGCTGATTGTTTGATAAGTAGGTAGTTAACTGAACAGTGGCACTAACTGAACTGACACGTCGTGGGGTATTTTATATTATTTTATTTACTTAGCGGTCCCCCGCCGTGTCAATTTAGTTATTTTCAGTGTTATTGTCGCGACACGGACGGAATCTAAATTAATCAGGATGGTTCTTAGCAAGATTAAATGAAAATTGGTTGAGCCGTTTAAGAGATATAAGCTCTGAAAGTACGTATCGCCGTCATATCGGGGCTTTTAACCCCTTAAACGCTCAATATCTCAAAAACGGCTAAACCGATTTTGATAAAACATGTCTTATAACCACCGCTAAAAAACTTGCTTTCAAATATCAAAACCGCATTCAGATCGGTTCATTAATTTAAGAGCTACGTTGCCACAGACAGACACACACACTTACAAATCAAACTTATAACACCCCTCTTTTTGCATCGGGGGTTAAAAAGAAGGCAAATGTTGAATCGGTATTTAAAAGCCGGTATTTTCACATCCTGCTCCATTTCTGCTTGTCAGTGAACGCCTTTCATAAATTTAAGAGCCATACGCACCTGCAGGTCGTAGGAAAGCTTAGTGCTTAACAGGCAGTGAAAGTTTTCCTGCTTCCCAGATTTCTTCTTTCATACATGATTTGTCATGTGTAGCCATGAACGAAGGTAAATGAAAATTTCAGGGTACGTTGCTCATTACATGGGAAAGTTAATAAGCAAAAAGGGAGAAAAAGAGTTGTGATAAAAAAATCTATCGTGATTTAAAGTTGAGTAATGCTTCTTTAAAAAGTGAATAATTTTATAAAATCCATTTTTTTTTCATTTAAAGTAGAGATACTTTCTCACATATTTTTATTCAACTTTTAGCTTAAGTATTTAATATGTCAGACTATAAAATAATAACCATGACTCCAGAATCAACAATTTTTGTAGAATGAGCGATTATCTGTCCGAAATTGTTTTTATTTTAATGTACAAAATTGCATTTATCTCCTAAACTATAAAAAATCGCTAAACATACATAGGGGTGTTTTGGGTAGTCCTCAAGATGACCTATTTAGATTTTTCATTTGGACCACAACAAACCCGACACCATGCATATGACATTTTGAACGTCGGACGTACCTATCAAAAGAAAGCTGCACACTGCTTCGGGACTCTGAACCTGTTATTAATGTATGTTACATACTCGTAAACCTTATCAATGTTGACAAAAAATTCAAACGATATATATTAAATAAAAATGTTTTATTTCAAGTACGCACATAACAATATCTAAGTTAATTATCCTGTAGTGCTTCCGGGATAGAAAATTTCAGTAAAAAGATATCATGATATCCCAGAAGTCATTATTAAGCAAATGAAAAAACCGGGCAAGAGCATGTCGGACTATGCTCAGTGTAAATATAAAACTCAACAACGAATAACTAATTTACAATTTAAAGTAAATTGGTGCCGTCTTAGATGATTTTAGTAGGTATAAACACTTTAATCGCCTGTATCTCAAGAACCAATGATGTCTATTTAGTCGTGATAGTTTTCCTTTAAAATTAATTATAATAATATAATTATGTTCTTTCATTTGTTTTATTTCAGATTTTTAGCACCATTTGTTGTTTTGGCTGTAGTTTGGTTGGGGGGGGGGGGGGCACTAGATTCTAACAAAAATTAGCGGTTTAAATCTTAATATTTCATAAACGGATTAGGGTGATCGAACCAGTAATGGACAAGGTCCAATGGTGGACACTTGACTCTTATTTTACAGACAATAAAGGTTATTCATTTGTTTTGCAACAATCAATTTATAACCTTATCTTTGAATTAAGAGTAAAGTGTCTATTATTGGTGCCTGTCAGCTTAAAGTGTCCAACACTGGTGCGATCACCCTACTTCATCAAAAACTGTTTCTACAAACCCAATATTTTTGAAAGACCTTCCAATTGTTTATGTACGTAAACCAGCGTATTCACCCAGTTATTGTCCCACACTAGCGTCATCCCTATTTTTCATGGAACGAGAGTCATGCAGTCAAACCGTTTGCCATCGTTATGTACCGTACCTTTCTAAAATAGGCGGTACATTCAAAGAGAAAAACGACCCACAGATAGTCATTGTGGATTACGTGGCGGGAAATGCGGCCATTACTTTTTGAACAATAAAGGCCATTATGTCATGTTACGTCGACGCACTGCAGCGATGTTCATTTATGATTTTAGTACCAAGTCGCAGGCTGGCAGAAAAAGAAAGAGTGGTCCATTTTACGTGTTTTTGAGTGGTACGTATTCGGTGGACTGCATTTATGTCCTTAGTTGCAAACACGTGGGCGCCGTGCTTCTATGTCACAAGCATGCTGCTGCGTTACTTAATTGTGTCTATCGAGTTCAGGCTTAAGTACCTATTTATATTGCGTCCATGTCGCTACAATTAGTTTATCGCAAATTCAGCAGAGTTATTCGATTTTCGGGTGTAACTTGTAGAATGTTACACCCGACGTGTGTATACCCCTCCCCAGTTCAAGTATTGTTATGCCAAAGAAAACCACTTACGTACATAGGTTCCATACGTAGGTTTTTGTTAAACGTTGCTGCTCCCAATGTTCTACAAAGGTCAGAAGCCTTAGCCCAATGTTGCACTTACCATGATACTCATGATGGTTAAAAGCAAACATCGTGTTTATATTCTAAACTACGTACAGTGAGGGAGAACTGTATAAATACATTTTAAATTTACCTTCTTCTTTTTATATTAATGGCGGTCCACCGCGATATTCCGCAGTGATTTTGCCAATTTCAAGTAAATAGAATAAAACAGTAAAGGGAATCAATCAAAATCAAAAGCCGGTAATTGTTTAATCGGCCACCGTCCCTCCCCGCAGGCCGCCGGAAACTAGTTCCATGTTGTGGCTCTTTAAATTTATTACATTTTTGTTTACATACTCTTGAACACTGACAAGACAACAGGGGCAA
This sequence comes from Acleris holmiana, assembly GCA_949316455.1. Taxonomy (NCBI): domain Eukaryota; kingdom Metazoa; phylum Arthropoda; class Insecta; order Lepidoptera; family Tortricidae; genus Acleris; species Acleris holmiana. The sequence continues at coordinate 59,779,653 of OX438762.1, read as the reverse complement.
ATTGACTTTTAATTTTATTTGGCATACTTAGACAGAGTAATAGAGTTTGCGTGTCCTGCTGCTCGCACGCGTCGGACTGCTAACGCTCCAACTTCCAGGGCAATTTCACTCCTTAATGAGATGACCATGCACTACCTGGATGCTGATATATTTTTTGATACGCCCGCTTCTTTTGTAAGGAAGATTAAAAAACTATGTAAATCGTATTCTGCCTGTTAGTCAATAAGTTGTGTATGTGACATATTATGGGTAGTTCTATTTTGTCTGACTTAATGTATAAGCGCTTTGGCGACTGTTAGCTTGTATGTTTCTAAAGTAAATAAATACGCTTAAGTTTGTTCAGGCATTAGGAAGTTAATATGAAATAAAGAAACTCGCAACTAGATATACGAGGGGCGGCTGAAAAGTTCTAAGCCTAAGGTGGAAAAACAATTTTGAAAATTCAAGTTAATTTTATTTTTCAACGTAATTCCCCTTTAATTCGATACTTTCTTACATTATTTTTTCAAGTATAGCTTAACGCACTTGTTTCAATGGCTCAGAATAGTAAGTTGCATTTATTGTAGAGCCTTTTGCTAAATAATCTATGAAATGAAATCCATCCGCGTCCCAAAACACCGTAGCCATTAGCTTAGAGACCGATCTTTGCACTTTAAACTTCTGCCACTGCATGGACTCCGACTTACATTCAGGATCATACTGTCTGACCCATGTTTCATCAACGGTTACTAACCTCACAGGTTCTTCACATAAATTCGACTCCTATATCTATTATCATATTTATATGATAGTGTAATATGGGCCTAAGAAATTAATTTCTTATGAACGCCAAATGTGGTCCAAATTGCGCTATAAAACTTCTCAAAATATTTTACTTTACACAGCTTAGACAGCTACGTCACACCTGCGTTTGGCGTCAGTTGTTATCATTTATCTTGTGAATACATATACATATGTATTGTATAGTGTATATTAATGAGATATTTTTTTAATTTCTCTTTTGAGTTATCTGTGACAAATAATAATGATTTATTTGGTAAGATTTTCCAAGAGGTTCGACACGACCGCAGTTTGAGGCACGACCGTTTATTGTAGTATGGGATACCTTATTATTAAAATTGTGATGTGTTCAGCAAATCTACCTTCTCTAGAAAGAATGGTGATGCGGGAAATGCTGTAATCATTCAAGTCTAGGTAATAAGCAATGGCCGAATGCTTCCAAAATAAGTTTAAACATCGTTATATGTGCTTTCATTGTAAGGTGTATTGATATCGAATTACATACATTCAAAATCAAGTTCAAGGCGTTTACTTTTAATCATTATGTCAATGGATTCCTTGTGGGAGACTACACAGATCCCCAAATCACATGTTTAATCAAACAAAGAATTTACTCAAAACGGACTATTTCTTTGTTTGATTAAACGTGCGAAATATCGATTTTAGAAACAATCGGTTGAATAAATAAAAAGTTCAAGATGGTAGCTACGTTTTCTCATTTTGTCAAAGGTTTCGTTGTCAAAAACCACACAGATCCCCAGATATCGATTTTGGAAACAATTAGTTGAATAACTAAAAAACCGGCCAAGTGCATGTCGGTCCACGCACAGTGGAGGGTTCCGTAGCTGAGATGAACCATGAAGGTTGAAATTCTTTTTATTTTTTTATTAAAATCACAAAAACTTTGCAGCGTATCGTGTTCAAAACAATTTTGGTTGGAAGTATTTCGTATGTTCTACTACTACTGTATTTTTTATTAAAATGTTCTATTTAACAGTTCAAAAGCTACCCACCCGGACAGAATTTTTACGACTTTAGAAGCGTATATCTCGCCAACTGTTCACTTTCGTAAAAAAGTCACTTAATAACCTCTGTATCATTTTGGAAGCTCTTCTAAAAATACCCCACACGCTGATGTAACTCAAAAAAACTTTGTTCGTCGCCTAGTTACATGTATGGAGTGCCACCCCTAAATATATATTTTTTTCAATTTTACTACATCATTGTATAGCGGTTCATAGAATATATCTATCCTCCAAATTTCATTTATATAGTGTCAATAGGCCCTGAGTAAAATGTCTGCGACATACAGACGGACAGACGGACATGACGAAATTATAAGGGTTCCGTTTTTGCAATTCGGCTCCGGAACCCTAAAAAGATGCCGGTTACTTAAGAAAGAGGTAGCCAACTACTGTAATTTTTTGACTATGACGAAGAATTTTTAAATGGTTTGAATATATGGACTTTCCCGCGGCGTTGCTTGTTGCTTATTAATTGAGATGTGGGACTACATTACAGACATTATAATCACTTAAATAAATATATAAAAAAAAAAGAAAAACAAGAAATTAAATTCAGGGAAAGCGCAACAGTAGCGAAAATGACACTTTTGTCCTCGACGGTCTCCTAAATGTAAAAATTTATAATAACATGTAGATAATGTGTTTTAAAGAGCTATCCAATAAATAAATACCTAGGTCAATATTGTCCAATAGACACATAACTAGGTCAATAGTGGTCATATTGTAATATGCTAAATAGTAATTCACCTTTATTTACATGCATGTTTATTTTACAACATTGTTAGCGTAAGTCAGTTAAATGTATAACCATGCCAAATTACAGTTTTATCTCTATGTATGTTACACGGTGGACAGACAGACGGACATGGCGAAACAATAAGGGTTCCTTGTTGACTATACGTAAATCTAAAAAGTATTTTATAAAGCTCATAAACCTTTGAAGAAATAGTGTGACAGGCCATGTTTTGGGTTCCGTAAATATAAAAAATGGAACCAAGAAAAATCGCTACATAATTAACCTTTTATTATAGGTTTATTATGTTTTTGTACGTGGTTAGTATAACCCCGTTAAAGTACCTACCTACACATACATTCTACATGTAATACTCTTCTGTGACTACACAATCTAAACGGCTGGACCCAGGGAAGTAGGGACTTGACCCGTGGAGGGAATATTCTTAGGGGTGCACTATCAACGGGGGAAGCGGGGAAAACTAGGTAATTCTAGGTAGGTATATAAAGTCGCGGGCGTTCTCTAGTCAAAATTTATCATATTATGTTATCGTAACAAATCGATACATAACGTAATTGCATAACGTAGCTGGTAGCAAACCGAGAAATAACCGGTTATCGGTTATTTTTCGGTCATTAGTCATAAGTATTCGTAGCTTAACCGATCGAAAACCCGGTTATTGCATTCCCTAACTCCGCCACAATGCCCACAATGGTAGCTTCGTCGCGAGAAATGACTTGCGTCGAAAAAAATACTGGCTTTATGCGACAGGGTTTTATAGTGTCTACACAGTATATTATTTAAAATGTGTACCTACAATTGTACTAAGTAGTTAACCTCAAACATTAAAACCTTCTGGTTATATGTCTATACCAAGTAAAAAATATAATACATGGGTATTTAAATTTTAATCTTATGTCTTTCTTTACGAATATAAAATTACCGTTGTGAGTGTTTGTTGTTTTTCTTTAGGGTATGCATCTACTACGAGTAGGTACATATATGTAATAATACCAAATCGACACTTGTATGCTTTGCCATTCTTACGATACTACAACAAGAAACAGACAGACGGGCGGACAGACAGGGCTTCTTAGTAATAGAGTCCCGTTTGACATTAACCTTCGGGTACGGAACACTAAAAACAGAAGGCAGACTGTTCCACAGGGTTTTAGTTGAATATAATTATGTTGTTTACATTAATAACCGATTTATGATTTAAATACCGTGTTGAGTCTGCCCCGCAACTTATATCTGGATTTATCTGGTCACCTATCTCGTTTATATTTATAGCACTTTGAAAGTTCGGCTTTCCATGATTACTATAAAAAACTGGTCAAGTAGGACTCGAGCACTGAAGGTTCCGCAGGTGCGTCAAATTTGTATAAAAAAATATAAACCTAATAAAGTCCGTATTACTATCACGGGACTTTGGGAGTCGCGGACCTTTGGAAGGCAAACATGGAGCCGTTGAAATGAACTTGAATCGAACAAAAATTAGCTCTTTAAATCTTAATATTATATAAACGGATCCCTTAATCGAAATTGTGTTCACTAACCCGTAATATTTTTGAAAGACCTATCTAATGATACCTTACACTATGGGGTAGACAAGAAAAAAAATACTTCCCCTCGTTACGTGTAGGGATGTAGGTACTCTAAGAAATATTTTTTTCTACATTTTGTTTTACCACTTTGTTGGCGCGAGGAATATGTATATTCATACCAAATTACAGCTTCCTAGTACTAAGAGTCTCTGAGCTGCGGACGGACGGACGGACCAACCTAATTACTAAGTTTAACCTGTGTCAGTTTTGATCCCTTTCAAAAAAACCGTAATGTTCCATCAAGTCTCTTTATTTCCCTGTAGAAAATATATTATTCCACAACCTACGACTTTTTCTCACGATATTCTATCTTCAGTAGTTTCTACCGCTTCGTTATAAAGGTCTATACCGGTTGAAATATAAAGGTACGCTACCGGTATAGATTAACGATACAATAGGTGTAAGTACCTAAACCTTTATTAAATCGGTACCGAAATTCCGCTCGTAACTGGGCGGTTTTCAAAAAAAGTGTACATCGTTAAGGACATAATTAAGAAAATTATTTTTTTCTATTTCGTCACGAAACTTAATGTATCTAAATTTATGGCTAATCTTCGTGACGAAATGGATCTTAATTTTGTCCTTAACGATGTACACCTTTTTTGAAAAGCGCCCACTTTTTAACTCGATGTAGGTACTTACCTAATTCGATATAATTCCCTTCAAGTACTTGAAAATAAAACGTTTCAGTATGTAGGTAGGTACTGTAATTGTGTAAGTAATTAAATCATAAAAAAATATATAATAAAAAACCAACCAAAAACAGTCTAGAAAAAAACCTCTAAAATGTTAAAAACAATAGGTATTGGCCCTTTAAGTTTAATTATAAGTAGATATTTATATTTTGATCCAAGCGTCGTCGCATGAGTAAGGGTAGGTAATATTTTTTTATACATGTGTCGCCACGTCCACGAACCGAATTTTAATATATTTTTTTATTATACACTTTTTAATCTTCTCCATCTGAGTCCATGTTTGTGGCACCGTAGCTCCCAAACGGATGATCGGAATAATGGGATTAATGGCTATCCATTGATTTTATAGAAAATAAGGGGATAGCAATATAAACCAATCTAATTTTAGATTACTAAATGAGCCTTTAATCCGTTTTACAGAATTTCGTACGGACCCTAAAAATGATGTTGTAACAAACACTGTCATAGCGTAATTCAATTGCACGCGATCGAGATAACGTGGTCTGACAAAACAACAACAAGTCAGAAGATAAAAACGCTTTAACAAACTTAAATATGCGGTTGATAAATATTAAACAGCGGGAGTTTGCGTGGATACAAGAACTATACTCGAACGGCGGCGTTCGCGTTTAATTCTCATTGACGAGAGGGCCGTCGGCAAAACGCTCGTATGTCGTAGTCCCTTGCGCCGGCGACGCTGGCGTCAGTCGCCGCCAAACCTCCAGCCGAAGCTCATCAACTAAAATAAAATTACACGGGTGAGTACGTTGGAATTTATAGTAGAGGTTGCGATACTTTTGATCTTATACGATTCGAATTAACACATTTAATATCGAAAGCATGCTATGCATATTGCAACGTGAGTCTTATTGATGTTAATTATTATTACTTCACATGTCAGTACGTATTGTATCGGTTCAATCCTCATAATAAAGATATTCAAATTGTTTTGAAATGAGTGCGCCCATGATTTTCAATGCACCAGAAGGAAGGGATTGATTAGTTCAGCCAGTCAATATTTACTTGCAAGCCAGGTCGCCGTTCGGAGTTGTTGCCGGATAGATTAGGTATGCCGGCAGTGTTTTTCATAATACCAATTAGCCGTTTCCATTTAGCCATACTTAAACATTCAAAGTAAGAACAACGTCACGATTTCTACTCGTACTAGACGACCCTGACCCTGTAGGCGTTTTAATGTGCAATCAAAGACTATAAACGACCAACTTATACATGAGTTAAACCGTTGAAATATCCTCGACTAAGTTGGTTTGCCGAGGCGCTTGACACTTATATGTGGTTAAGTATTTTAACCTCCAAAATATCATTCGTAGTTATTTAGGGCTAGGTATGATAACTGATATCTACGTCTTATTACTTACAAGGTAAGTATACGAATTTTGATGGCAGACCAAACTTAAACGTAAAGAACTGATGGGCCTCTAAGAAACTACTTATTAAAAATCCATTTAAAAAACGAAATAATAAATCCTAAATAAGTATTATAACAACAAGACAGACCGTCAAATCTAGAATTCTATACAATATTTTCATTAGATCTTAAGATATTTTCCAGGCCAAAAACTCTTTGCAAACTCATTCTAAGAAACAGGCACTCGAGATGCTCGAATTGTTAATATAGTGATATTATAAAAACAACTAAAAACTTACCTTTTTTTCATAGGTTATAATGGGGTTGGATATCAAGTCAGTTTTAGTTGTCGATGGCGTAGGAACCAACTGCCAAGAGATTCTTAGCGCACACGGCATCAACGTCGTCATGAAAGCGAAAATTAACAAGCAAGAACTACTGGAAGAAATCCCTGTAAGTACTTAACCAAACTGTCGGCATTTAAATTTAAATAGTAAAAGAATATACTTATTGTTGATGGTACCTATTTTCTTGTTTATAGAAATATGAAGCATTGGTGGTGCGTTCTGCGTCACAAGTGACGGAAGAAGTTTTGGAAGCGGGCAAGAAACTGAAGGTGGTCGGTCGCGCAGGTGCTGGAGTCGACAACATCGACGTCGTGGCGGCTGGCAGCAAAGGGATTGGTGTCATAAAGTAAGCTTTTACCACATTGATTTTTATATGAAAATTATCAGACCGTGATATTTTCGTACTAGCTATTAAAAAGGCCGTATTATTAGAAATAGACGAATGCTTAAAATTTAAGTATTTTAGATCCTATAATGTAATTTATGTGTAAAGGTATAAACTTACTTTGTATTCTAGTTAAACACGAACACAGTTGTTCTGAACTAAGACAAGGACGTAGTAATATATGAATACTAATAATCGTAATCAAGGTGACGATTATTATTGTTCATATAATTGATTGTTGCTTGTTGATTGTAGGCACCATGAACCAGCCAAGGCCTTGGTCAATATCGTTCCATTTTAGTACTTTAGGAGATATTAAGAAAACATTTAATTTTATGGCCTAAGTTAAGTACCCGGCTTTACGTCGCACACTACACACTACGTGTGAAGACGCACAACTGCACTGCCGTTCATTACAAGTGTCGCACAATAGTACTTGACCCACAACCTCTTCGCACAACTACACCGTCGTTAATTAGGAATGTCGCACAATAGTACTTCGCCCACATTCTCCTCGCACAGGTGCACTGACGTTCATTAGAAGTGTCGCACTATAGTACTTCGCCCACATTCTCCTAGCACAGCACTGTCGTTCATTGGAAGTGTCGCGAAGTAACACAGTAATGCTGTATAAAGTTTGAGTAATAGCAATTCGCAATTTTTTACAGCTATAACCTCCATAACGTGTGAGTAAAAACTATTGAAATAGCCAAATTGTGAATAATATTCGCTTTCGACCCTAATAACTCTTTAAGCTTAGTAACAGTTGTATTAAGTTGCCAATTTTTCTTTAGGCTTGATAATAACTTCAATACCGCATATAAAATAAATGTTATTAAGCTCAAAGCATTACAGATGATTTTATTCTGAAGAGTGTCTGGGTCAGAATTTATCTGTTTAATATTATAAGTAGCTGAATAAACGTAGTTATCTAATGCTATTATACAAACTTTACTCAGCTTATTGCCAATGAAACCATTATATGCTGTAAAATAGTGTCATTGGCAGCTGCTTTCTGATTAATGGTATAGTTATTTTCTATTAAAAAGCTTGATTTTGAATTACCGCTTTTATTTCATCTTCAAATCGGGTACACTACATAATTCTGAAGAGTCATAACTCCGAATTGATCAAAGTTCCGAATTTTCGTAATTCCGAATGTTTTTTTTTATTACAAGGCTTTATTTTTCGACGTCGCTCATGAATCAACCCTAACCTAAGCTACGTATAGCAATTTAATTATGCATTTTATTTAAAATAACTCTAGCACAACATAGACTCGGGAAAAATGAATATTCGGAAAAAATACTTCGGAATTTTAAGGTGATCCCTTTCAAATCACATAAAGTTCCACATTTTATCAATTATTCAGCTACTGATAATACAAATTTGTATAGAAATAGGGCCAAATAGAATCTTGTCAGGCTTTACTTTATAGTAATGGAAATAAAATCATAGTTTATAGCTAACTAACACCGATTGAAGCCGAATGGTGTATTCTTATTCCGCAATTACTTGCTAAAGTACCATTTTTAAACAAGTTAAACAGAGTTTTTTCTGGGTAGTAATTGAGTTAAAATCTATTAATACATTGTCGTTGCGTTTTTGTACCGTCTGATCACTATTTCTGAAATACAAGAATTATTAGTTAGAAAAGCGTGACTTTTTATCGAGAGTTATGCTGTTAAATAGCTGTGTGGAGAGCTTTTATCCAGCTTATAATGAATTGAAATTAAAACTTATTTTTATGTAAACTATTGAATCAAAATGTACCTACATCAAATACTTCATTTTAGTAATGATTTACATTGAAAAATATTTTATTTAATGACTTTTGAAAGATAAACATTAGCTGTGTTATCGTAAGTATTTTTGTTACATCTTAAAGTCTTTATTTATGACATGTGTCAGTTGTATTTATGAGTTGGGAGTGACCCTGCCTCTGAAGCCAGCGGTCCTGGGGTCAAATCCCGGTAAGGGCAGATATTTGTGTGATGAGCGCGAATATTTGTTCCTGAGTGTGGATGTTTTCTATTTATTTAAGTATTTATTTCTCTATATAAGTATGTTTATCGTTGTCTAGTTCCCATAGTACAAGCCTAGAGCTTAGTTTGGGACTAGGTCAATTTGTGTGAGATTGTCCCCTGATATTTATTATTTATTATTATTATTTATTATAAATAAACTTGACTGCCAGCGACGCATGTTTTTTTTTAAATAACTTGCATGCAAGACAAAACTTGCATTTAAACAAAATAAAACTTTTACGTATTAATTTTCAGTTTGACTATGCTTTTATGAAGTGTCACACACTGCATGATCAAACACCACTTTTTTTCTACTTTACAACTTAACTCTTAATTTTGTTTGGAAAGTATTACGCAAATGAACATAATCCTGAATATTTTCTGAATAAGTATATCCATACGCATTTGTTTGAATACATATGAAATAACAGCTGCATAAAAGAGATGTCAGTTTTTTCAGATGTTACTAAGCTAAGTGAACTATTACTAAGCTATTACCCAGACTTTACATCGCTGTTATACAAAAATTTAAAATGCCCAATTTGCTTGAATAACAGCTGAATAGACGTTTACTCAGACATTATCCAGACTGATAGGTGCAGCTTATAGTTTCGCGGATCGTTATAACTGAATAACAGCATGACTGTGTTTCACATTCTCTTCGCTCAACTGCACTGTCGTTCATTACTAGTGTCGTACAATTGTACTTCGCCCACATTCTCTTCGCACAACTGCACTGTCGTTCATTACTAGTGTCGTACAATTGTACTTCGCCCACATTCTCTTCGCTCAACTGCACGGTCGTTCATTACTAGTGTCGTACAATTTTACTTCGCCCACATTCTCTTCGCACAACTGCACTGTCGTTCATTACTAGTGTCGTACAATTGTACTTCGCCCACATTCTCTTCGCACAACTGCACTGTCGTTCATTACTAGTGTCGTACAATTATACTTCGCCCACATTCTCTTCGCACAACTGCACTGTCGTTCATTACTAGTGTCGTACAATTGTACTTCGCCCACATTCTCTTCGCTCAACTGCACTGTCGTTCATTACTAGTGTCGTACAATTGTACTTCGCCCACATTCTCTTCGCTCAACTGCACTGTCGTTCATTACTAGTGTCGTACAATTGTACTTCGCCCACATTCTCTTCGCACAACTGCACTGTCGTTCATTACTAGTGTCGTACAATTGTACTTCGCCCACATTCTCTTCGCACAACTGCACTGTCGTTAATTAGAGATGTTGTACAATAGTATTTCGCACACTCGTGTTCGCATTCCAGTAGTAATCCGGTGGTCGGCAACTATTCCTATCTTACTCTTGCTTCTCATGTTAGAGCAAGATGTGGAATGTTGCCTTCCTTCAGCGTAATTTTTTAAGTTGCGAGTCCCATAATTTTGGTCTCGTAATTTCTGCCTCATACAAAAGTCAAACTCATTTTGCGTCGCCGTGTGAACTAAACAGGAGTTTTGTATGACAAATGCAGTGTGATAGGGACACAAAAAGGTAATTTTCACCAAAATTCGTGAAAAAAAACATTTGTTGTAAAGTATAAAAATAAAGAACCGATAACCGTTTGTTTACCCTTAAACCTCCCCCTCCCCTTTCCACTTCCCGACCTCAGATCGCCCGTAAATAGTTTTTCCTTTCATATTTGTAACATTCTCTTCATTTTCCAGTGGGTTCCATCCTAATATTATTTTCATTCACTTTTTACCATTTTCCAAGGCTTCACAGCTCTGGTCTAACAACTCAAAAATTTACGCTTGTCTGACTTCACCCTCATATTGTCTTGAAGCGTTTCCGTTACTTATAGGTACTATTACTTATTCTGTGGCGTTACTTAATTTTAAATATACCTACATACATAAGTCCGGGTCCGTCAGGATCGCTACCACCATTTTATCCATTAACCACCCGCCAAGCAACAGTGTTCGCATTGTTGTGTTCCGGTGTGGGGATAAGACAACCGGTGAAATTACTAGTATAGAGGCATTCCATCTTAGTCCTCAGGGTTGGCAACGCATTTGAGGTCTTAGGATTATAGTCTTGAGAATTCAAATGTCTATGGGTCTTAGATTCCACTTACCATCAGGTGGCCTGCATGCTCGTGTGCCTTCTCATTAACATAAGTAATTAGCCTAGCGTTGAAGAATTTTCAAACGCGCCTACCAATACCATTACTACAAGCATCTACTATATTAGAATATAAATAATTTATTCAACGCTTACAGTAACACATGTAAAAAATAACCTCTAAAACAACACATGCAAGCAACCGGCTTCAAAGTGGAGCAATTGTTTTTATATTGTATGCAGACGAGCGTTCGATTTTCAAAATGAAAACGATCGTGATTGCGAGTGCGTTAGACAATTAGCCCTCGGGTTGCTCTATTTTATTATATTTTTAGATATATTGTTGCTTCTTTTCGCAACACTAAGTTGCCAATTCATACAATTTTAATAAACAAATTCACTGTCAAAGTTGATGCTCGAAAGCGGCGGATTTTTGTATAAATTTAATTTAGCTTTTATGTGAAATTTGCCAAAGTAAGTGTTCATCAACCTTTCGGACATCGTTTATATACTTAAAAGACTTATTGAAAACAGAAAAAACATAAGTTATGTTTTCTTATTTATGAATGGTTTTAACATAAAAAACGATTAAACCGCATTTGAGGATTTTTATGGGGTGAGTTGGGACAACAACGGGGACAGTTGGGTCATGAATGGGGAGAGTTGGTGTATCGGACGGCGTTTACCGGGATGATAGAGGGGGAGTTGGTGTTTGTAGTTCATGGTTGTCAATTTACATGAGTCGTCAAAGGTGTCGTAAATAATATGATAAAAAAAGGTCACAAATTACAGAAAACATTAAATCGTTTTATGTAAGAGCATAAATAAAACATAATTTTGTTACATAAATTAAATATTCTCTTGACAAGTCAAGTTATTGTAATAATCCGAAAGTGTCAACCCTAGCAATTTTCCCATCTCACCCCATTGCTATCCCTTCTAACCCAACTACGGGGTGAGCTGGGACAGCCTACTATTATATAAGTATGTGTTTATCGTTGAAACTATGAAATGAAACATCAAATTATCATTGACATTCTAAAATTTATACATCCGGACCACATATTTTGTATATAAATCAATGTGCCACATATAATAATAAACTTTTATCCAGGTTTGAACTTCGATTTCGTCCCTACTCACCCCATTTTACGGTAACGCCTGACTTAAAAACTAACTTAAATATCTATAGTAAAAACACAAACAGAGAGTGTCGTTACTCCTTTTCTGTTCATCATCAGCGGCAATCTATACTAATATTACAAAGAGGAAAGATTTGTATGTATTGTGTATGTAACGAATAAACTTAAAAAGTACTAGGCCGATTTCAAAAAATCTTTAACCGTTTCAATGCTACTTTATTCCAGATTATAATATATTATGTTTTATTTTTCTACGCGTACGGAGTCGCGGGCAATTCCTTCAATTATAAAAAATCAATTGACTAGTGGTCCCTGATATTGATATGGCGTTCCAGTGCTCCGGGCGCCAACGCGATGAGTGCGTGCGAGTTGACGTGCGGGCTGCTGCTGGCACTGGCGCGGCACGTGGCGCCGGCGGCGGCGGCCCTGCGCGCCGGCCGGTGGGAGCGCGCGCAGCACACCGGCACCGAGCTGGCCGGCAAGACGCTGGCCGTGCTGGGACTCGGCCGGGTCGGCCGCGAGGTTGCCGTCCGCATGCACGCTTTTGGAATGACGGTGAGCTCTCTAAATGAAAGTGATGCGACCGCCGAGTGTGTACTTGATTGAGTGCGCGCTCTGTTTAGTCGGTACTTATGTTGCAACATTCTGTGCCTCACAACAAGTGCTTGACTCCACTATAAGAAACATGGATAGAGTGAGATTTGTTCTGGTAAGTACGTGTTCTCGCCTCATCGAATAATAACAAGAGAATGTTGCAAAATGCAGAAACTATAATAGATTAACGTTTATAAAAAGCAGCTTTTTATTTACCACTGATCGCGTTTGCTTGTATATATATTTAATGTAGAAAATTAGTTAATAAGTAATATTACATATTTACGTTTTAACCAGTGATCAATTTACGTCATGTTTATATTCAGATCGTGGGATTCGACCCGTTCGTCACTGCTGAACAGTGTCAGCAGTTCCATGCTACCAAGATGGAACTCGACCAAATCTGGCCGGTAGCTGACTATATAACTCTTCACACACCACTCATCGATTCCACAAGAAGTGAGTTCTATCGTTATTCCAAAGAAGCTATCAATGTAATCAATCGCAAGCCAAAACCGCAACGGAATCATTTGTAAGGTTCCGAATTAAAGCTATAATGTAGTTTGGCCATGTGCGTCTGTCCGTCAGTCCGCGGTCTAACGCTGAGACTCTTGGTTCTATAAAGCTGTAATTTAGCCCAGGTAGTTATACATTGCTCGCAGGACTGATGACCGATGGGGTCAGAAGGTTCTTGAGTGGCGTCCACGGACCGGGAGACGAGCTGTAGGTAGGCCTCCAACAAGATGTAGCGAGGACCTTGTAAAAATCGCGGGAACGCGGTGGATGCGAAAAGCACAGGACCGGTCTGAATGGAGAGCCTTGGGGGCCTATGTCCAGCAGTGGACGTCTTTCGGCTGATATGATGATGATGATGATGGAGTTATACATTTAAATAACGCCTACAAAGTTGTAAAATATAATGTTGAAAAACAAAACTAAAATTATTGTTACGTACGTGGGGATAAGTAAACTAATAGAAATACACGAACACACCGATAATTAAGAGCTAGGGTTTATTAACACACTCTTCACTTACGGCCGAACCCTATATTCTAACCGCGGACAGATTTTGTATATGCAAATGTCAAATTTCAACCCGAAGTAAGACTCATCTATCCGCGGTTTGAATATAGAGTTCGGCCGTTAATCGTTACAAACAATTATCGCATTTATCGCACAATAAACTTCGTATACTTAGATGAATGCTCGAGTCGCTCTTGTTCGCACTGCTCGCTCTCCGAGTAATTAATGAATTGCAGAATCAACACAAGTAATGAATGAATCGGCGAGGGGGTATGGTGAAAGCTTTTCAGTGCCAAGCACTTTTTATGCTGGTGGCGGGGTCGCGACGCATTACTATGGGCCGGGCTTTATACCAATCTTGGTTTTACCAATCTTGGATTTGATGCGCCAGTCTGTGGCTTTTACAGCCTATCTGCGGCTTTTACCTAGGGATCTGCGGCATTGCGAAGCGGATAATTATGGTCTTGGCTGTCGTGTCACGGACAGAGGGTTCTTGTGTAGGAATGAGCTCTCTGGGGAGATGGCGAGTATTGAGGTCCGATGGGTGAGCGTGCCGCGGAGCTAGGCCGCAGAGGTGTTCATGCGGACCTCTGTCGGCACGGCCTAACATCCCGCGCGCGAAGTATGCGATGAAGTCGTCCAGGCTTTGCCAGCGAAGATCTCTTGTAATGGTATCGTTCCGCACGTATTTTGTTGCGCCACAATGGTGCGCAGGGACTGGGACTCCTGCGCACGGAGTCTCTTCTTGTTGGTATCTGAGAGCAAGGCGTACCATGCGGGGGCTGCGTAACTGAGCCGGGACCGCACGTACGCCTTGTAAATGCCCAACTTTGTGCGGAGGGGGAGGTCGCTGGCAAGCAAGGGACAGAGGCGGGCTCTCGCCACCTTCGTTTTCTGAATGACCGTGTCAACGTGCTGCTTCATTGATAACCCTCTGTCTATGGTGACACCCAGGTAAGTCACACCAGCTTGATGTCTTCCAGCACGGGTTTGTCGTCAGTGAAGTGGGCGTACTGGGCCGGTGACACGCAGGATACCTGGGGGACTCCCGCTCGTATGAGTCTCCCTTCAGAAGTGGCGTCTTCGACGGCCACGACGATTCTCCTGTCAGCCCTTAGATGGTGCAGTACTCTTGCAAGCTACAGGGTTGTCGAGTGCCCATCTCGAAACCCAAATTGTTTCGGACGTGGCTCGATGTGGGGTTGGACCTTGTTAAGCAGGAGCCTCTCGAACACCTTGGACATCTTCCTGCTCTTGCCCAGCTTGAGCAACATCACCAACCGGCCAAGTTTCCATTCGGTGGGGAAGTGACCTGTGCGCAGGATCCCGTTGAACAGGCTGGCCGCCACGGAACGAGGTGGGAGGAGACGAAGCGCCATGTTGTGTATGAGATCTGCGCCAGGAGCTTTTCTCAGCTTGGTGCACTGGAGTGCTTGCTGCACTTGGCCGGGTGAGATGAAGATGGGTCCTCTTCCGCCTCGATGGGTGCCGCGGAGTATCTACCAAGGTGTTATTCGACTGCTTCCGTGAGAGCCACGTCGTCAGTGCGGAAGGGCGCAAACCGTGCTTCTAGTCACTTGGTGATCTACTCCGCCCTGTCGGCCGCCGAGTATTTGCTTCTTGTAGAGGGTTCGTCGCAGCTGGGGTCATCCCTATCGTCCGGCATAGGCGAGAGATCGAGGGCAGGTCCATACTCAAGGACGCTAGGTGCCCTTCCCTCGATTCTGCAGCTTGTATCTTCTGTAGGTTGCAGGATCAACGCCCGCGTGGTTGGTCCTGGGCGGGTGGTAATTGTGTGGGCAGCGATGGTGCGGGTGTCGGTAGATACCCGCTTATTCCAGGCCTTCCTACGGAATTCTGGGCAGACCGAGTAGTTAGCCGGGTGTGGGCCCTTACAGTTTGCGCAGGTGGCCGGCTCATCTCTGGGGCGCGTGCAGTCACGGGCAGCGTGTTGTCGGGCGATGGCAGCAGGCGGAGGAGTGGCGGAAAGCCTGACATTGATGGCATTGAGCCGGCCCCATTTTCCCCCGCCATTTTTCAATGCGGATGTACGCCAGGCCGAGGAGTTCGTGAATTTTGTAAGGAGTGCCAGCTCAGGGTCACTCCGCTGGCCCCCTGTTGCCACAGGTAACCCTGAATACAGCGGTACTCCTCTTTGGTTGCGGCAGGAAAGGCACCCCATTTTGGAAGGCACGTGCATTTGGCGGGTGGCCCAGTTTCTCTGCTATGCCGCGACGTGCTCCTCCCATCCGGAGAATGTTTCCAAGGTGATTGGAGGACTTCTTGGTTACTTCTGGGGCTTCGCGGTAGGGTCCGCGGGGGCGCAGGGGGCGCATTGGGTGCTGAGGTACCGGTCGTGGCGCGGGCTCGCTCCGCGTAGGTGTTGGCGGTTTGTTGACCGCTGGTGGTGGTCGTGGGGGTGGGCTGGGCCACTCCTGGAGCCGCTGCTAGGCTGAGATTCATTTGGGGTGACGGCGTCGCTGTCCTTTGGGCGGCCGGGCAGTGATGTTTAGTCCCTGTTTGCTCGGGCAATTCTGCCGGGCGGATCTTCTTTGTGGGCGGGATGTGTAGTGGCAAGTATGGGACTGCTTGCCAGCAGTCTAGGAAAGCCAGGACTTTTTCATCTAGCGATGTTTCTTGCCCCAGAAGGTTTTTCTGGAGCCTTATATACCTTTGGACCCATTTCTTTAGGTGGTCCGAAGCCTTGCCCATTTCAGAGATATCCTCCACCACTGAGCAATCATGCTGCAGGGCGAGGATCTCTTCTGGACAAGGCTCCTGACCACGAGAGACGATGGGTCGGGTTCCTTGACTGGAGGTGCGCGGGGGCTCTATTGGTGAGCTTGTTAGCTCCACCCCGCCTCTGCCAGTTAACGCACGAGTTATCCGAGTGGAGCTAGAGTTCGATGCTTGAGGTGAATTTTCCCGCATCCGATGATTGTGATGGTGCGGGTGGATGCTCCGGTTGATTTTTCTGAGTACCGCTCCCTTCGGCATCAAAAACGCGGCACTATTTTTTCTTCTGAATGAGGTGGGTAGATGTAATCCGGATGGATCACAACTACCCTCTTGATTTTTTTTCATCCTTGGGTGGAGGGAAAGCCCGTCGCTCGACTCGAGTGCTAACCGGGGCTCGCCAGCCTCCGCATTTCCTTGTCCCGGGGCCCCCTTTGTGTGCGATCTAAAAGTATACAAAACAGCCTTATTGTTTTGTTTTAAAAACTTAAAATACAAAGGAGAATTATTATAAAATAAAAACGAAAATGGTATGTGGTTTGTTTATATCACTAGTTATTGTCACCAAATATATGGTAGAACTGTTTTATAAAAAAAAAACTTTCGATTTCAGTACTTTGTTGAAGGCTGGGATAGAATCGTGCTACAGAACTCACACATGCGCATTTTCATATGAATTCATTTGCTAGTACTAGAGATACCGGACCTTGGTTTTCATCTTCGAGGAGGCTTGAAGTCCATGTTCACGAACGAGACTGTGATCGTCGTCTATCCGGTTTCGCAAATCGCTTGCATACTCCGAGATCGAGTTTGACGAATCTGGAGGGCGTCCAGTTAAACGATTTGCAGGTAAACGAATTTCTCGTCCAAAGTTCACATACGCTGGAGTAATAGCATTGCTTTCGTAAGTTGCTGACCTATATGACATCAGGAAGAGGAGAATATGCCTATCGCAATCCTTTTGGTGACTTTCAACCACTTTGGCCAAATGTCTCTCCAGCGTCTGGTTGAATCTCTCAACCATTCTATCCGATTGTGGGTGATATGGCGTAGTTCTATTCTTATGAATTCCCATGATTCGGCAAGTCTCCTGGAACACCTGGGACTCAAAATTTCTGCCTGATCACTGTGAATTTCGAGAGGCACTCCGAACCGATAAATCACCTCCATCACTAATTTCTCCGCTGCTGTCACTGCCTCTTGGTTGGGAATCGCAAATACTTCAGGCCATTGGGTGAAGTAATCCATGATTATGAGGATGTATTTGTTTCCGGAGTCGGAGGTCGGAAACGGACCAGTAACGTCTAAAGCAATCCTTTCCCAATATGCTCCAACGTTGTATAACTTCAGCGCTCCTCTACTGCGTGTTTGCGGCCCCTTAACTGATGAGCAGTTTGTATGTGGGTACACTTTCTACACCATTCTTCTACATCTTCACGGCAGTGAATTCAATAAAAGCGTTGCCGAATTTTCATTAAGGTCCTCTTAACTCCAAGGTGACCACCGGCAATTCCATCATGGAAAGATCTCAAAACGTCACTTACGCTTTTTCTCGGGACAACTACTTGTAGATGACCATCCTTTCCATTAGTTGACTCAGATTTCCTGCACACAACTCCATTATGTATAACCAAACTTACTCATTGAGCCCAGTAGCTCTTTGATTCTCTACTCATTGGAGCTACTTCACACCATTTTTGTTTAGGTACACCCACTGTAATCTACTCAAAAATGGATTTGATGTCAACGTCTTCTTGCTGAGCTCGTCGCATGGCCTCATAACTCCATTCCTCGCTAACAGTGTCAGTCCTCAACATTCCCACGTTACTCTTTCCTCTTGATGACTAGGTTTTCGGGAAAGGGCGTCTGTTTCCATGTAATCTCTCACTGCGATGGTAGCCGACACACGCCGAGCTTGCTTTGCAACCTCCTCGTTGCTTATAAGCCGTTCGTCCGTCAGCGACGTCGCGATCTTAACCGTCTGTGCATGGGTATTGCGTCTCTCGTCATTTACCCACAGTTGAACGCCATCACTCCTTGTTCCGCGTACAATTTGATTTCGTTGTGTTCTCCTTCTTTTCGGGGAACTGGTCTGCAAGTGTCCACGTTCTCCACACTAGTAACACCTTGGTCCAAATTCACGGTGAGGAGCAACCGGCTCTCTGGTCGAAACTTCTCGCACCCTAAAAGGCCTCGAGTCCTGGCGTACAGCTTCCACTTCCAAGGCGTAGACAACTGCATTTTTCAGGCTCCCATGATGTCCCAGTCGCATAACAGCTCTAACTTGCCAATCGTCAAGTCCGTCAATAAAGGCCTGTATCAGCATGCTGTCTACAGATGAATCAAGTCGTAACATTATGAATAATTAATTAATTGCTTTATAAATCTTTCTTTGTTTTATAATATAAAGAAAAGGTAAAACATGATTGTTTAAAATTTTAATGTCAAAAGTGAGTTATCGTTGGATAACTCTTACAAAATCATTATTTACATGTGTCATTTATGCCAGATTTGCAGCCAAAACTACTTTCAAGTAATAAAAATCTGAAAAGTATTTTAAATGAAAGGACATAATTATATCGAATTTAAAAGGAAAACTATTAACTGAAAAAGTTATTTTGGTTTTTGAAGGCGGGTTATTGTTGTTTTAAATAGTTTATTTTATTTTATACTTTATATTGATCATAATCCCACTGAACTCCTACTTCGAGTCAACTCTGTGGTTTAAGGGTGTTATTTAATGTATTATTTAATTGTTAAAAAATAAAAATGAGACAAATGCATAGAACTTTCCAGCAACGAATACTCTAGGTCGTCCTCGGTCATTGGAGAAGGCATTTTGGGTATTTCTTCCAGCGTTTCAACCGCTTTGACTTCGGTGTCGCATTTTTAACCATTTCCCTGTACGAGTAGGATAACCATTTTCGGTTATTTTCTAGGAGTCCAGGCATTCTTCAAAATAACCGAAAATGGTTATCCTACTCGTACAGGGAAATGGTTAAAAATGCGACACCGAAGTCAAAGCGGTTGAAACGTTGGAACAATCTTTGGGTGGGATGTAAAAGCGGAGGAGCCACCGGCTCGCGATCATTCTTCACTTGGACAGACAGCGACAATGCGAACCGAGCGATCATCTGCGTATTCGAAGCTTATTGAGAAATAATTGTTTGTACTGATTAAGTGAGTGCGTTTAATAAATCGCTCAATTTTCGGTGTAATCGTGTATTTCTATCACTTAAATACCCCCACGTACATACAGCTAAGTATGTATGTACTAAGAATGTATGTTTGTATATAAATTTCCACTCTAGCGTCGTTCTTAATTACTTAATCGATTTTGACAAATGAAGTAGGTACATACCTAGGTACAAACTGCTAAACACAGTAAAACATCCTAATCGTAATTTAACCTCTAGCTACAAATTTACGTAGGGACGTTTTCTTTTTTTGTCATTTTCGGTTGATGACGATTTGGTTCAAGGGCATTTTGAATTGCGGACGATTTGCTCCCTGGGCATTCTTCCCTGTGGTCGTTCTCATCAAACAGCCATTATGCCTAACGGACTAAATTTAACACAGGACGTTTTGCTCTCAGTACGACCTAATCTGAATTGCGGGGAGAGTGGGATGGCCGATTGAAAGATGTCCGGCTTTTGATTTTGATTTATTCTGTTTACTGTTTTACTCTACTCACTTGACATTGGCGAAATCACTGCGTACATCGCGGTGGACCGCCATTAATAAAAAAGAAGAAGAAGAAGATGTTTTTTCGCAAATATATTCAAAAAAGTCGTTCGGTACCGTGAGGAACTGTCATTTAAACTTTTCCCGAGTCTTGTCCCTCGCTTGCAGCTATGGCCAAGACACCTCAGGACTCGTGTAAAATGTCAAACTTTCCGCACTTGCATTAAAATGTACTATTATAGCTTTACAGTTATCTTATAAATACCTAAGTAATTAAATTATTATTATTAATTTAGGTATGAACCCATCATCACCACCATCGTCATGCCAGCCGAAACCCGTCCACTGCTGGACATAGCCTTACCTAAAGATCTCCACCGTGACCTTTTCGGTGCAATCTTTAAAATAAGTCCATTAAGCACAGAAACAACGTTTATTAAAATAATATTTTTCTTTTATAAATTACGAAAATGATACTTTACGATTTACGGCATTAGGTAAGTAGGTAGGAAGGTAGGAAAATTACAAAGGTTTTAAAGTTTACCAAGCGTTACTACATTTGCAAATCCAGTACCCCTGGGTTCCTACATTCACAAGGTCTCGTTAAAATATGACGTGTTGTAAATGTACGAGTCGACAGTATCGGCTGATAATGCCGGCGGGGCGCACCCGCGCTAGCCGTGACGCGGCGTCATGACCGGCGCCGGCGCCCACACTATCCAATCAGACTCGTTCGTCGCCAGCGCCTCCTTATCTTATCGTTGGTGCCTTCTAATGTTAAATATAAAACCGCTGCTAACAAAAAATATCTCAAGAATTTATTCCTTTTGTATAGGTTATTAAAGAACGATATAAATCCAAATACGTTAGCCCAAGGTATTTTGATAAGTGTGCCTGATACTGAAGCCGTACTAAAATTATTACTAGATACGATGTAGTGCTAAATGATTTTCTTTCGGGAAAACTCGGGTCTCAATCGGAATGCGATGGCACCCGAACTGTCAATCAATGATTGTATTAAATGAGTGACGTTTTCATATCCATTAATATGGAACTTTATTGTTTAGTGTCAATTGTCAAAATGTGAAATGTTATTTTATAATATAAAGATGTTACAACCACCTTCAGTAACTTTGAAAATACTCAGTTCTATTGTCTATTAGTAAACAAAACATTATCTTCACTTTAAAACATAAAGTACAACAAAATGAAGCTTATTGGCAAATATTTACAAGAAGAAAACATAATATCTGCCTACTTAAAAACAGCATCTCTACTTACGGGGCTAGTATCAAACATTTTATGTCATTGGCGTCCCTCTCGCACCTAAGTAACTTACCCGCGTGTGAGAGGGATGAAAACGTCGTCAAGGCTTTCATACTTGGCCCGTTAGTAGGTACAGTCACTGTCATAAATAAGTTATGATTTCTGTACCTGGGCCTCTATTCAACTGCGTTATAACGATATCGTTTTTGACCTGTTTCCGTATTGTCAACGTTTTTATAACTCTTATGTCATTTACAATAATGGCGACTGTGACATAAACGATTCTTAAACGTGTCAAACACGATATCGTTTTAACGCACAATAGAGGCCCTGGTCGCTTTAAAACATTTGTCAATTTCTTATGACATTTCAAACACGACGTTAAAGTGACAAGGTTCTGAGTTTCTTAACATTCATATTTTACCTACTGCATATTTGGGTCGATATTTTCAATATTTTCCATTTCACAATCTGAGTAACAGTCAGACATATCATCGTCAGATTCGTTAGTGCTTCAATTTAGGTACATTAATTACAATCCTATCGATGTGATCATCCACCGAGTGTTCCTGTGAGCGATATTCATTTTCACACTTGATGGCACGATCACAAACTTTCTTCTATTCATTCGGACCGTTTTCACGTCTGTCTATGTTCCTTTTTGATACGTAACGTTTTATCTGTGACCATTTATTTTCAGTAGGGTTGAAGTCGGGATCGGATGGTATGGCGGTAACCTTCGTGTCCATGTTGATATACACGTAAAAATTTGTCAACGGAATATTCTACAAAGTCTTCTTTATTTCGTTAAATAATTTCGTATAGTTGTAACGGTGATGATAAATAATGGGGAATATCGTATTTTAGTAACCAGCTTATAATAAGCGGCTTTGCGGTATCAGAGTCGGGCGGGCGCTCCACATATTTATTAGCAGCATTACACTATTACTAATACAGAATTGTGGAGACAAGTTGGGAATAAGTTGATTCTGTAACCATTTTTCTTGTCTTATCAGTAGAATTGTACATAAGTAAAGCACCCGGTAAAAATCCTTTGGCATTACGTGCATGTACTGTAACAAGACCTTTTGAGATTAACTGTTTCACTCCTTTATCCGTAGAATCGGTCCAGCACTCCCCTGTAAAATGGGATGTATGTATAGGTATCAGATGAAAGTTATAAACCATTCGTCGTATCACTGCGTAACCAAAATCAACAAGATCTAGATTTAATTTCTTGCGTGGTCTACCTAGTTTAATATCGTTTGTGTTCGTATTTTTAATCTTTCTTTCTTCCTTTCCCTAGTTTAAAAATGTTCTGATCGTAGGTTTAGATATGGCCGTCGCGTCCGAAATTCACTGTTGAACTTTGCCGAAATACTCAGTTATTGCTATTTTTTAATTTCCTATTTTCTGATATGAAGTACAGGGCTGGAATTCTACAAGGTAATAACGATATCGTTTTGACCTGTTTCCGTATTGTCAACGTTTTGATAACTCTTATGTCATTTACAATAATGGCGACTGTGACATAAACGATTCTTAAACGTGTCAAACACGATATCGTTTTAACGCACCTGAATAGAGGCCCAGGTATATTGTAATTGTTTTCATTTTGATAGCAGACTCGTCTTCGAACTGTCAAAAATGAAAACGATTGCGACCGTGAGTACGTTAGGCAATAGGCCTGGGCCTCTATTCAGGTGCGTTAAAACGATACCGTGTTTGACACGTTTGAGAATCGTTTATGTCACAGTCGCCATTACTGTAATTGACATAAGAGTTATTAAAACGTTGATACGTTAAAATACGGAAACACGTCAAAGACGATATCGTTATTACCGTGTAGAATCCCAGCCCAGGTACGCGATCTCTACATGTATCTCTCATCTCAACCAACAAATTAAAATTTATTTTGCCACAGAACTATACTTATAATTACAATTCTGTGGATTTTGCACGATAAAAATCAGTTCTTGCTGTGTGAAATTGAGTGGGAAAAACTCCCGAAAGTCTAATTACACAACCGACGGAATAACATTTCACAGGTCAGTTTTATTTATCATATAAATGTAAGTCTCATTCTGTCACGCGGAGTTCATTTTACACTGGTTCATAAGAAGTAGTGAAGTATGCATGTCCCTTTTCATCAAATGAAAATAACAATATAAAGTTTATTTTTCACGAAACCACATGACACTCTAGTGATGGGCTAGTGATGCTTTCGAATTTTACCGCCTCAGATTCATTAAAGGAAACAATACGTTAATTCATCCGTGCTTTCGTGTACTATTTTAATACGAATATTCACTAAAGATTATATTTATATCCTTGTCATTGCATTGTCAAAAGACTCGAGAAAAATCGAGAGAGCTCGCTCGCCGTCTAGTGATAGCCGTGCAGAGCTAATGAACGCAATATATTATCGTAGTAGGAAGTTTTTTGTTTGTTTAAGATTAATTTAGAGTATTGTACAGCTTCGCAAATGTATGACGAAGGCTTCTTGTCCGACATAAACACGATAATGCAGTAAAGGTTGTAAAATGCCTAGAAAGAAATATTTAATGTGACTACTCGATGTGATTTGATAAACATACTTTTTTATGTTACGTGATGGTCAAAATTGACAAGGAACGAAAAATGATAGTAATAAAACAGTGACAGCTGTTCAAAAATTTAAACCATGTTAACAGAGTTTACTAACTAATTGTTTAATTGCGGCACCGCTAAAAAACATTAACGACCAACGGGTGCCATCACTACGCTTCTGGCGCCATGATTTGTCAAAGCGCGCTACTTTCGTAACAGCTAACCGCAGCGCCGTCACCCACCTCCCGGCAACCCGCGGCAACCACCACCTGTGGTGACCTTTGAATAGAACTAAATCGTAAGTGATTTATTTATTAGGTAGAATTTATAGAGAGGTTATCTACGTGCTCAAGAACCAATTAAATGTACTTAGTCGTGATACTTTTCCTTTCTAACCGACTTCAAAAAAGGAGGAGGTTATATGTTCCACTGTATCTTTTTTTATGTATGTTCACCGATTACTCCGTCAAATGGGGACCAATTTAGAAAATTTTTTTAGTTACTTTTTTAGGTACTTTCGAAGTGGTCCCATTGTCACCAAATCTGAACCTGATCATGGGAATCAGTGAGGACTTGAAAGAACTCCTCAAATATTGTAGGTAAACATACAGCGATTTTAGTATTTTTAGTAACAATTGCATTCAGAAAGTATCACTTTGTGAAGTGGAACTGATGATAAAGACCACAGATAGCTACCGGACCTCATCTATGTACGGTACCTATTTCAAGGGTGGCGATAAGATATCTCGATTAAGATAGTTGAGCGACTACAACGAAGAATATTTACTTGTT
Source organism: Acleris holmiana (assembly GCA_949316455.1). Lineage (NCBI taxonomy): Eukaryota > Metazoa > Arthropoda > Insecta > Lepidoptera > Tortricidae > Acleris > Acleris holmiana. The sequence goes on along the minus strand of OX438762.1, from coordinate 59,754,774 downwards.
GAAATATGACTATGATTTTCCCGCGGCGTTGCTTGCGGTGCGCCTGAAATAACTTAAAGTTTCTTATCAACTAAGAAGTGGGACTACGTAACAGCGTATTATGATATTTATGATCACTAAAAAGTTTAACCCAAAGCAAATTTAATAACAAAAAACCGCCTTTAAAATAAGTTATTTTTTGCGTTTTCGAAGGCGGTTTTTTGTTTTTTAAAACGATTATTTTATATGTATAAATTTCTATACAATGTGTACTAAATTTTAGCTGTTTTATAAGAAAGAGCATGACATACAGCCATAGTCAGACGGACATGGCGAAACTATAATATGCAACACCCTAGATTGGCATCTTGCTACTTGATGAGGTAAGGTTGCGTTCACGCTCTTCCTAGTTTGACTACAGAGCCCTAAAATAAAACATATTTAGAGCACACTTCCAAAAATACAGAGTACCTACTTAATGTGAGATTTCATTTCTAGACTTTATCAACGCAAGTGTGCTGAGTCGGTGCAAAAAGGGCATCAAGATCGTGAACGTGGGCCGCGGGGGCCTCATCCACGAGCGGGACCTGCTCGACGCCCTCAACGCCGGGAAGGTACTGTCAGTCAACGAACAATCACATTAAAAGTTCAATTTATATGTATTCTCAAATAATCAATTTGCCTTTATGTAAACGTCAATAGGACCCTTTGTAACGTTGCGTTTTTATCATTGACTTGAAAAAACCCAAACTCTAAGAACTAGCAACAAACTTTAGTGTTTTAAATGGCTGGTAACGGGATTAACATTTGTATCTGGTTTTGCATTAGGGTTGTCCGCCTTAGATTTTCTACTCGATTATAGCAAAATAAAATTACGTTCAAGATTTGTTACTTTATGTTTATTTCAATAAATGTATAAAAGATTTTGCTGAAAAAAAGTTTGTAGGAATATAGGCTTCAGAAAGAACAGTGAATGGCTTCTTTGATAGTCAACTGATGTATTGTTTTGGAAATGACTCATACCACAGTTGGAAAGTAACTCGTTTCAGGGTAAATTGAGGGGTAGATATTGTGGGAGAATTACTTTATTCGAGGGTGCTCCAGGGTGCTCCCGTCGTTGTGTCCTTTAGCCAGATTCGATAGATTCAGCACGCACGCAGTTATAACAAGCACTCCAAGATGAGTGGAAGAGAGACGCATAAAACATCTTGTGCAGGACGGAGGTCCTAGTTGTGATAGAAGTCTTCAGTGGCTTAGTAGCAGCCGATTTAACAATTATTGTGTGGCTATAACAAAATCGTAATTCAGTAGATATTTTAGAGGAATAATACATGCGCGCATAAGTTAATCACGAGGTTAAGAAACTAAGTTACATCTTAGTTTCTTAACCTCGTGATTAACTTTCAGGACGGAGAGAAATACAGCGTTTGAAATTATCTATATTGGATGGTCTCCGGTAAGCATCTTTGATCTGCTTTACTCTGCTCTCCGCTACACATCTGCCATGTGCATAGCCTACTCGAAGCAATTTGGTGGTGTTCAGCTAGAAGAGGATTTAAGAAATTTAGATGACAATTCAAACAATTTATAACTATTAGAGATTGATGAGAAACAGAAATATGAAAATAATTGTTTTAATTAAAACTAACTTATAAAATAAAACCCTCCATTGCACCCACTTGCGACATCGTGCCGAGGACGCTCGCAGCATTACCCCGTTGCACTGCAATGCTTAGTAGTTGAGCAAAAAAGAAGCCTTGCCGGTGGTCGCCAGAGACGCCGATTAACTTGTCTGACAATTCTTGTATATTTTTTTCGTGTCAGATGACCATGGCCCGATTTCTTTTTGTTAAAAGAAAATGAGACATGGAAAATGGTGCTTTTACCGGAAAATAGAAAAGCAATACCATGCAAATGGATTTTAAACGGAAGACTAATCCAGATGGAAGTGTTAAGCGATTTAAGGCCCGAGTGGTCATCAAAGGTTACTCTCAAAAGGAAGGAGTAGACTTCTATGAAACTTTCAGTTCAGTAGCCAAAATGAGCACAATTAGACCCGTATTGAGCATCGCTGTAAGAGATAACATGAATCTAACACAGTTTGACGTATTTACAGCTTGAGGTCTCAGGATTATAGTCTTGTGAATTCAAATGTCTATGGGTCTCAGATTCCACTAAACATTAGGTGGCCTAAAAGATAAATAAAAAAAAATTACATGGTATACTTGTATAGGCAACAATATCAACATGCAGTCGTGTTTTTAAAGATTGCTTTTGTGAGGCAACGTGGTTCCGCGAGACATAATTAATAATTTCAAGTTAAGGATTTTGAATCGAATTTTGCCAAGATGGAAAAGTGTATTTTGGATGCTACAAAAATGCAACTTAGTATTTTAACGGATTCAAATTTTATTAGATTGCAGTATAAAATTATGATTGCTTTGAAAGGTTTAAGGGGGCACCGAGCTTTTTGCGCTAATTAACTTTAGGTATTTTATGCACTCTGTGTATGTGTGCGTATAGCAGACCAGCAAGGAGCGAGCCGGAGCCATGCGCCGGCCGCGCGCCGCACCTGACGAGCCGTGCGCCGATCCACTAGGCGCGGAGGTTGCTACCAATGTTTACAAAATAAAAAAACATAATCGATTCCGAATACTTTTATTAGAATATTGACTATAAGAAGTTAAAAACTTTTTTCAGTCTACATTTTTTTTTTAAATTTGTTGTTTACTGTCGGTAGGTAAGGTAGGATTGAATTACTTGTATGAGGTACAGTCACATCACGAGATTGTTGAGCCACTCTAGAACCCACTCACAGATAGATAGATAATTTTTAATTAATGTCGTTTGTACATCTAAGGTGTATTTAGCTAGTGTTAAGTTATTTATAATATTTATTGGGCAAATTGTTCGGCTAAAGAGAATAAATCATGAGTAAAAGCCGTACATCTTCCAATCGGCCATCTTCCCTCTCCGAAGGTTACCGGGAGAACCCTTTCATAGAAAGTTGACGGTAAATTTTGACGTAAATAATTTCTTTTGCGTGACTTGACGCTGCTGTCATTAGGACAGAGTTCTATGGTGGCTCAACAACCCCGTGATTTAATGTGACTGTATATTGAAATGTAATAAAACCTAATTACCTTTATTGACAATATTCTAAGCACAAAATAAAGTGAACTGAATAGAATACCTAATGTAAAGTAATAAGAACGGCTGAGTAGGGCAAAAATCCCAGTCATGGACCCTTTCTTCAAGATATTATTTTTAACTGACTTCAAAGAAAAGGAAGTTCTCAGTTTGACCTGTATGTATGTATGTATGTTTGTCCGCGATTATCTCACGTTTGGCTGAACTGTTTTTAATGCGGTTTTCAGAAAAGTATTTGTTTCACATAGGAGAAGGTTTTGGTATTTTAACCGTCTTTAAAAAAAAGGATCTTAGTTTGTACGAATGTTTCTCCATGATTATTTCCGCAAAAACTTCAATGTCTGATTCTGATCACTGTAAAGTATAAAATTAAATTGATGTTTTAAAAAACTAAAAACTTAAAGCTGCTGTATCAATCACATATTTAGAAGTTCCTACTTAATGTTTGTATGTATATAATGTAATGAATAATGTACGCAGGTATCTTTAGAAAAAAATATTAGGACATAAGAAACAACAATAATCAATATCGGATTTTACTTCACGGCATTATTTTGTCTGTGTGAGTAAGCAATGTCATTGTGGGCATTTCTATTTAAGGTTGTACCGTTTGGTTTAAGGTAGTGCCATTATTTTTATCAAATTCTATTAATTTTCATAATTTATCTCGATGGTAAATATACTTTAGTTTAATAAAATACAAGTTGTTTCCTTATTTTATTAATTTAAACCTGTTAAAAATGTATTTTTTATGCTGAAGGTAGTGTTTTTGTGGTCCAGTTAGTTACAAATTACTTTTGGTTTAGAAAATTATAGACAAACTGTAATTGAACAAAATTTACTTTATAAAATATAGCACTGAAACAAAAAACCAATTGAATAAACATATACCCAAAAAGTTGTAAGGTTTTTTAACAAAAAATATATTTTAACCTGTTCGTTAAAATATATTTTTTAAAAACAAACGAAAGCAAGTCCATACATGTCACTTTAACGACACGTAGAGAAACCTGCCCACCTGTAACTCTGAATGGCATTGACATCCCGCAGAGAGAAGACACAAAATACCTTGGCATGCACCTCGATCGCAAATTAACTTGGAGAAAACATATTTTTACCAAGCGTAAGCAATTGGGACTTCAGCTGACCAAAATGAATTGGTTGATAAACAGAAAATCTGCCCTTAGCCTAGAAAGCAAACTAGCTATTTATAAAGCTATACTCAAACCAGTCTGGACATACGGTATTCAACTCTGGGGCACTGCTGCTAACTCCAATATAGAAATCATACAAAGATTCCAGAATAAAGTTTTACGCCAGATAGCTAATGCTCCATGGTATGTTACCAATGCCACCATACATCGAGACTTGGGGATTCCCCTGGTCAAAGAAGAGATCAAAATCCATAGCACAAAATACAAAGACCGCCTCAACATCCACCCAAACAGACTAGTGCTACATCTCATGCCTGACCAACCTCCGTCTAGAAGGCTAAAACGCAAAACCCCAGCTGACCTAACAGTCTAGGAGAAAAAGTGAGATGCTGCAATGGGAGCATACTCCGCAGGATATCTGATTGAATCAACATCACCAAAATAGAGCTTATTGTCCCAAAGAAAAGGACAGATCGCAGTAGATAACGAGAGAAAAAAAAAAAAAAAAAACCTGTTCGTTACGATATGTAACTAAACGGTAACTTATTTTTAGTTTTATTGCCCCTTTTTTAGATTCTCGCCGATAATGACAAAAATAAAAATTAAATAAAATAAAAATATGTCTTTTCCCTTATTAAACATCATAATTAACCCTTTAAATTATTTAATAAAAAAACAAAAACATATCAAAAAATTGGGGACAATAACTAAGTAGACACTCACGTAACTCTACGGACAAAGTAAAGAAGAGATCACAATAATCACAATATGCATAACATAGCGGTCCCCGACGTGGCGATACTTGTATCAAAAATTACTATGATAAAGGGGAAACATATCTACATAATATATTTGTATATATTTGTCTATTTGAAGGATAAACTCAAAAACTACTGAACCGATTCTAAAAGTTCTTTTAGCGGTCCATTCTGTATGAACTTAGCGTATATTTCATCTCGGAAAATGAAGATGTACTTTCCAAGGGAATAGCGATAATGGGTTCCATACAATTTCACACAAATGAAGTCACCGGCAACAAAACGCTTAAAAAACATCCGAGATATTTCAATAATATCAGAAATGTGCATTATAGTACCTACTGCTTTTTTCACATTAATTTAAATAATATACTATTGGAAATCATAAACGGAATAACAAATATTTTTCACTAAATAAACATATAACTCACACAGACAAACCCAAAGGCTAAAACTAGTTACGTGCAATATGTATACGGCCTAATGTGTCGAGTTAGTTACATTTACTGGTCCACCTACACGTGACGCTATGAAATGTAACGCACAGGACGTAACGAATTCACGTCATAAAATATGGACGTGTCCACCTAAGCTATTTCGTGGGGACAACGTTTAAAATTTGAATAAAAATAAAAATAAATGAAATTAAATGTGTATATTACCAAAATCACTTTGCTTAAAGTCAAAACTAGCCCAGAAATGTATCACTTGGTTGATTGTGGTATAAAAAATCTGTGCTATTTTAGTTTGAACATTCATAATATCTAAGGGGACAGTATTGGGGCTCGCTGTAGGTGTATTTTTAAATGGATTTTTTGATATATCAGATTAGATTTACTCTTTACTAAATAAGATAAGTAGGAAGTTGAAAACGTAAACTTTGAAACAAAGTAACATTCATTGGTATTCCTAATTCGTACTAAGAAAAAATAATTAAAAATGTCAGGGGACATCGAAAAAATGGCAAGTACAACTTTTGATAGAAACGCCCTCGTCTATTTCTCCATCCACTGAAAGACAAGAAATTTGGTCCATTTGCATCCTGTAATAAAACAGAACGTTTTGATTTAACTATAATTTATTTATTAACAGAATTAGTTTTTGGATGAAATTTTGTAATCCTCATTCTGTAAAAATAATTCGTATTTGGGACTTACAATTCCATTGTGTGGTAAATTTTATAATCGATGTCAACCAATTCATTTACTCTGTAAATTGAAAAAATATAAAGATAATGTGAAAATTCATACTAAATTTATTAAAATGTTTTCCTATACACCTCTTACTATTTTTACGCATACCTCACCGGTTCATTAGGTACCTTAACTCTTCGCTTTGTAGCGAAGTGCCAACAACTGGAACATTAACCCTATAAATAAATAAATATGAATAATTTTGCAATTTTACTCATTTGTTGAAATATAGTTGTTAGGTACTGAGTATACTTACGGAGTATTCTCTTTGTATTCAGATTTCTGGAGATGTCTTGCTCTAGAAATATTGAAACCATCCCAAGAAGTAACAATATTATATAATTAATTATAGTAAAAAAAAACCTCGGGTCGTTCTAAGAAGCTTGTTTTGCCTGTAAATGTGTTTTTTTAGCTAAACTATTTTTATATCTTGGTAAATATTCACCATAGAAGTGTATTTTTTATATACCTACCTACTAATTGAAAGAACTTCGCGTGTTGTTTAAAATTACTTGTGTAAATAAACCAATTTTGGCCCAAAACATCAAGACTACAACTAAACGATTACAAAGTCTTAGTAATACAAATCGATACATCTCGAAAATCAGTCTATGTTGCTACCGATTTATTTTCTCCTCCCTTAGCGTGGCATTTTGACAACTGTCAAATCAGGTTTCTTAGAACTACTCCACTATCAGTAGGTTTACGATTTTAACTAACTTCATTTCTTCACGCAAGCGTTTAGCATTGTGCTCTTGCCAACCCCTTCTCTTCCTTTCTTGGTTGTGTTTGTTCCCCATTTAAAATAAAGTGAATAATCACAAAAATCGCGATAAACGCAACCAATCAACAAGCGACACAGCCTCCACCTCCGACGGCCGAAGCCTGACTAATGCGGACATGGGGGAAACGTGACGGCTCTGGCTAAAATGGACGAAACGCGTGCGAATTTAGGTATTTCCTTCATATTAGTAAAATAAAAACACATTTTCAAATCTAAAGTGTAGAATATATAGAAGACGTGTAGTTTTGTTGTAAATCCAAAACTGATGATCTTCCGTGAAGTAATTACGCCGTACTAAGTGTTTATTTTGTTATGTAGAGGTATCTTTGGATGTTTTTTCTATCGAGGGAAGTACAAGTAATCGTGTTTCTAAAGTATATGATATATAGAGTGATTCCTTAAATATCTTACATATGAATTGCATAACTAAAGCTTCAGTAAAAACAATGCAGCAGGCGATCAAACGAACGCATTTTTTTCGTAATTACGTATCGTTGCCTCGGCGCACTCTTAAGAGTGGTGGATATAGTTGAAGTCAAGATCAAAGATCCTGACCAACCTCCTCCAACTATGACTGAAGAGCAGCTTTCAAACTATAAGACCATGTTGCAGAGTTACTCGACTGCTGACAGTACTGCCCTGCTAGTTATTACCAAAAACCTATCTGAAAAAATAATTTTGAAAAAATAATAAGATTTTCCACTGCAGAGAGGTGTTGCTAGAGCTGCATTGCTTGTTCGATGGTGTTGCAGAAGACAAAGCCTACGTACGACCTTTGTATGAAATTCTTTAACTCTAACATGCAAACAGGTGACAGCATTGCAACTCTTCTTAGCAAGTTAAAGAATGTATGGGTTGAATTAACGAGAGAACTTCAAAAAGAACACTCCAAGAGTGATTTACCCGAGCTATTTCTTATTTCCCACAGTGGAAATGAAGGGAACGATTTTATATATGTATGTATTTATTATCTGTAAAATTTTAGAAACACTATCTCAAGAATATTTCTCATTCAAGTCCAGCTGGCTAAAAATGAAAGAACTGTGGAAAATATTACAAGTCAGTTATGCTAAACGAAAGATCGTTAACCAATAGAATTGGAGAGAAAGTGGAAGCGCTCGTAGTAAGAGAAAGTTCAACTGTAAAATTAAAAACTAAGAAAGTCAGATAGATGTCACTATTATGGAATAATTGGCCATAATATCAAACAATTTTCAAACGGAAGAGCACCTAAAGACCTTAAAGAAAAATATTCGACAAGTGTGAACAACATGAGCGGTTTGACAGTAGGTACAAAATGCGAATGATGGTGAAGTTATTAAGACTGTTGGCTATTGTTAATGGAAAAAGGATTCCTACATTGTTGGCAGATGTGTGATTCGTTTCTACCATTTTCAGTCTTATTTTCAGTATTATCAGCTCATGACAGGCTATCAAACAGCCTCTTCTCGTCAAAACCATCAGATTGCAAAATTCTTCAACATGGAGATGTAATACTCATTGGAGACAGACAGAAGCATGGAGGTCTTTACAATCTCAGACTTAAAAATGTAAAGCCTGTAACGCTACTTAAAATAAATTACATTTCTAATGAGAACTTGCTTCAGTTATATCATGAAAGATTTGTATACCAAAATAAAGTTCATGTAAAGAAAGTAGTGGACAGAGAACTTGGTATAAAGCTGAAGTTAGATAATGACACATGTGAAGGTTTTGTATATGGTAAAGCTCAAAGACTAAAATTTGGTATGCGGGAAACAGCGACTGAGACTGCAGAGCTCATACATGCTGATGTATGTGGACCGTTCAGAGACTCCTTTGAAAGGAACAAGTATTTCCTCAAAGACGATTTTAGCAAATTCCGCTTCAATTATTTTTTAAAAAGGAAATCGGAAGTTCACAGTACGCTCGAACTTATGCTTGCTGAATTAAGAGCATCAGGGTTCATAGTTAAAGAGTTTTTAAGTGGCAACGGTGGAAAATCTGATAATAAAAACGTACGAAGAAAATTAAAAAGTATGCTATCAGGCAAAGATCAACTATGACATATACACCTACTCAAAACGGATGTGTTGAAGGAGACAACCGGACAGTATTTGAAGCCATGAGAACAATTATGCATGCAAATGATCTGCCACAGGCTCTATGGGTAGAACTGGTTGGTACAACAGTATATGTTTTAAATAGAACAGGTCCAACTCTTTTAGATAAGTCACCATGTGAGATCTGGAATAAAGGTTAATTGATAGCACTTGCTATGCTTATGTTCCGAAGGTAACTAGAAAGAAATTGGCCAAAAAGGCCATAAAAGGCGTCCTAGTAGGCTACGATAGAGATGAAGGCTATAGAATTTGGTCGTTAGAGAAGAACAAACTGATTTGGTCTAGAGACGTTATATTTGAAGAGAAAACAATGAAGACCAACAAAGTGAAAGAGATAATAGTTTCTTTTGATGTTATTCCAAGTACTTCTGCAGACTGTTTTCCAACAAATACAATAGAAATTCCGCTTCCGGAGGAAAATCCAACTGACACAGAATATGATCAATTCGGAGACTGTAGAGAAGAAGTAGCAGAACAAGGATCAAATAGTAGAGAATAACCTAAAGAATCAGGCGTACTAGACATCGAGCAAAGAATGATGCTAAGAGATCATTCCATACTCAAACGTCCTTCAAAATTGTATGATTTTGTGATGACTGCAGTAGCTGAGTTTAATGAAGTTAAGGAACCTCAGACATTTAAAGAAGCAGCTCAATGCCAAGAGAGCGATAAGTGGAAACTTGCTATGGGTGATGAAATCAAATTGTTAAAAGAAAATGAGACATGGGAAATGGAGCTTTTACCGGAAAATAGAAAAGAAATACCATGCAAATGGATTTTGAAAGTGAAGACTAATCCAGATGGAAGTGTTAAGCGATTTAAGGCCCGATTAGTCATCAAAGGTTACTCTCAAAAGGAAGGAGTAGACTTCTATGAAACTTTCAGTTCAGTAGCCAAAATGAGCACAATTAGAGCCGTATTGAGCATTGCTGTAAGAGATAACATGAATCTAACACAGTTTGACGTATTTACAGCTTTTACGGTAACCTAAATGAAGAGATTGTCATGAAGCCACCTGAAGAGTATAATGGTAGTCAAAATTTTGTCTGCAAATTAAAAAGTACTTTTTAACAACTGTATAAAACAGTTTCTTCTGAAAGTTGGATTCACAGAAAATGAAGCTGATCCATGTCTCTGTATGAGACAGAGGGGGGTGAGAAGACTTATTCTATGTCTGTATGTCGATGATGGCTTCTTAGCTTCAACTCATTAAGAAGAAATCAGAATGATTTCTGAAAGAGTTAAAGGGACGATTCAAGATCAAGGCAAAGCCAGCCAGTTACTTTCTAGGATTAGAGATAGGATTAGGGATAGGAGGTAAGAAGTGATGGTTCGATAAAACTTAATCAAGCCGCCTATACTGAAAAACTGCTAGAAAAGTTCGATATGGAAGGATGCAAGTCAGTCGGCACTTTAATACTGAAATATACCCAAAAAATAAAATAAGCTAATGAATCCCTAAGCAAAATATCCATTCAGGCAAGTTGTAGGAGCATTAGCATATCTGATGGTAGGGACAAGACCCGACATCGCTTTTGATGTAGGTGTTGCTTCTAGAAAACTAGAGAGCCCGAGTGTTGAAGATGGTGTTAATGTAAAACGTATCTTACGATATCTTTGAGGTACCTTGGACTGGGGCATAACATACAAGACAAACTCAGGAAAAACATTATCCTGCTACAGCGATGGGGATCATGGTAGACTTAGAAACAGGGCGCTCTACAACAGGATTGATTCACATGTATGCTGGTGGGCTGATACCCTGAAAAAGCCAACGACAGGCTTCAGTATCAATTTCTAGCATTGAGGCAGAAGTAGTTGCAGCCAGTAAAACTACAAGAGAAATTATCTGGTTGAAGAGACTGCTAGAAAGCATTAAAGGAGCTATTGAGGTACCAGTGCTGCATGTTGACAATTAATCAGCGATATAAACTGGCTCACAACCCACCTTATGAGTTCCAACAGAGGACTAAACACATAAGGACACGAAACTGCTTTGTTAGAGAAGCAATACTAGAATATTAGAAGGTGCATTGCTGATAAATACAGTGGCAACAGAATTCCAGCTCGCGGATATAATGACCAAGCCACTATTTAAACCAAGACTAGTTATGCTTTGTAATCATAACTAGTCTTGGTTTAAGATACAGGCTGCGCCCATGCTCCCAAGATACAGGCTGCGCCTAGTTTGGGACCGATGGATACAAACATTGTTAAATTAAACTAAGTATAGTTAAGTGGTTACCTATATGCTAAATTTATTCATGTCACATAGTTAAGTAGTTCTCCACTTTACAGAATCTTGCATGATTTGTTATCTTTTAAGTTCCGATGTAATATTTTGGAAATTGCGTTTGCTGGTAAATAAACATTATTATTATTATTAATCGAATGAGTCTCAGCTAAGACTAACTTATCAAAAAGAGAAGATCTTAGAATAATAAACTCCTTGATGTTTATATTGTTTGTGAAAAAGTTAGCTGTTGCTATTAGAGAACTAACACAAATGCCAGTAATATATATTGTCGAATGTATTTATCACTGAATGTTTTAATTATATTTTAACATATCGTGTATTAAAAATATCATTGTAATCTGACTTGCAGGTCGGCGGAGCAGCCTTGGACGTGTTTGAGCAGGAGCCCCCCACCGACCCCCTCACCTTGGAAATCATCCAGCACCCGGCTGTGATCGCTACGCCGCACCTAGGTAACAGTTAAGCTCAGATAACATTTATATTGCTATGTGGGTTGCATTCAGGGTATTAGGTAATGAGTGGATAAACCGTGATCTGCAGATAGGGGTCGTTCTAATAATGCGAATGCTCTCATCAAGATTGCTGAATCTGAATTAGTATTACGAATGATCGGATTGTTGGGTATTACGGCAGATTCACATTACACCATGCCGAAACCGGGCCCAGCCCAGCACGGCGTAATGTGAATCCACCTTTATGCATTACCGCTGGTTAATAGGAATTATACTTTAAGATTTTTAAATATAGGTAGTAAAATTACTATGTGACATTTTTTTTTATTTTTTTGAATGGTCACATCCGTTGCCATTTTATAAAGTCTGAGTCAATTAAAAGTAAAATTGTCTCTTCTAATAGTATTATTTACTGTTTTTTGTTTGTCTCATTGATATTTTTTCGCAAATGTATTAAAAAACGTTGTTTGATATACGTACGGAACTGTTATTTTACTCGTCCCGAGTGTTGTCACTCGCTTGCAGCTCGGGCCAAGACACCCTGGGACTCGTGTAAAATGACATACTTTCCGCATTAAATGTGATTTTTACATTCAAATATAGACCCACTTCTTAAATAATATGCAACAGGATATTTTCAAGCTAGCCGCAAGCAATGCCGCAGAAAACACACTCTGAATATATATTTAAACCATTGAAATGTGCTTCGTCATAATCGCGCAAAAATCTTAATCGATATACACTTAGCGCCATCCTTGAAATAGGCACCATGGAGGCCATTTCAATGGTTTAAATATAAATTCAGAATGTGCTTTCAGCGGCATTGCTTGCGGCGAGCTTGAAAATATCCTGTTGCATATTATTTAAGAAGTGGGACTACCTACATTTGAATGTAAAAATCACATTTAATGTTTTAAGAAACAAAAGACCGCCTTCTATAACGCTAATAGTAATACATCTTGTTACAAGTACGGAAAGTACGTCATTTTACACGAGTCCCAAGGTGTCTTGACCCGAACTGCAAGCGAGGGACAAGACTCGGGACGAGTTAAAATGACAATTCCGCACGTGTATCAAACAACGTTTCTTAATACATTTGCGAAAAAGTATCAATGAAACAAAATTAATCAGTAAATAAAACTATTAGAAGAGACAAATTTACTTTTAATTGACACAGACTTTATAAAATGGCAACGGTTGTGACCATTCAGTCAAATAAAAAAATATGTCACATAGTAATTTAATTACCTATATTTAAAAATCAAAAAGTATAATCCCTATTACCAACGGTAATGCATAAAGGTGGATTCACATTACGCCGTGCTGGGCTGGGTCCGGTTTCGGCGTGGTGTAATGTGAATCCACCTTAAGAGGCCGTACACGAAATTTTGGCTATTATGCTGATTTTCGTGATTTTACTGTTGAAATGCTTTATTTCTACAAATTTTAATGCGCAACACGAAAGTTAATTTCGATTTTCAACGAATATATGAAATACATTTTTGTTTTTATTATTTAATTTTGATAAATCGACCTGAAATGGCGACTGTTTTGTGAATTTTGCTGTAAGAAGTTTAGAATATCGCTTATTCACGAATCGTTTTGACGTCTTAAAGGTATGAAAAAATTACAATTGATTGCTGTAAAAGTCGTCTAAAAAAATTTATGAATTACTTTTTACCACCTTGATATATATTTTTGGTGTAAAAAAATAATTAACTTTGTAAAATTTTAAAGAAAATGGTCAAAAAATAGTTTTATGGCGTCTTAAAACACTCGTTCATAAAATTAAAACAACAGTAATAAACTTCAGTTCAAAATCAATCCACTACCTTAAAAAAACATCCAACAATTAAAAATAAATAGCAATATATAATGATTTAACAAAACCTAAATCCCGAATTTGTATTCGCGACAAAAATAAAAAAGTAGCTCATTGATTCGTAACTCATTTATTCGATCATAACTGAAATGATGTATCATGATGTGCATTGAAACTTATAGAAAAGTAGTATTTAAACTCTAAAATCACAAAAATAAGCAAAACCGGCAAAATTTCGTGTACGGCCTCTTAATACCCAACAATCCGATCATTCGTAATACTAATTCAGATTCAGCCATCTTGATAAGAGCAATTTTTTTTTAATATTACCTACATAGATAAATTGTGTGTGAATGTATGTTAAAATTTATGTACTTTAATATTTTAAAATTTATTACCTAAGTATGTATTTTCAATGCTAAATGACGTAATCAAAAAGTGGTTGAACATGCAAACTCTTTGGTTGGATGCACGGCTTGGAAGTTGAAACAAAATTATATTAAAAAAAAAATGGAAAAGTAAAACGCACTAGTGCGTAATATCCAACTATCCGCTCGATATACAGCTACGAAAAGTACCAATTTTGAGCTACTGTGTTAGAAAAGTATTTTATTTTTAATGGTAATGAGTCAGTCAAACTGAAGTCGGCGTCCCACAAAATGGTTAACCAAAAATTGACTTCAGTTGGACGGACCTATTGCCATTTAAAAATAATTAGCTTCTGCGCTTTTGTAGGCGGTTCCTAGATATTTTTTAAACATCCATTTAGTTATGTGTTGTCACTTACTTATACTACCTCGTACCGTGATGCTGTAGCGGTAACCGTTTAGCGAACGACAGCTTTGTATGGATTATGACATCGGGTTGAAAGTGGGGTCAATGTTCGCCAAGCTACTCGTAAGCGGCGTAGGGTATAGTTACCATAGGTCGCGTTTGGTATCGTTATCAAATAAAAATTGACTAGACGATAACATGCTAAAAGCAATTAGGTTGAGCTCGAGTAGAATTGAGCACCAGTTGATTTATACTAACAATATTAAAACACTTTCAAAATGTGCGTTAACATTTTCTTACAATGTCTACCTCACTCTGCGTTAGAATGAAGCAAACTATTTGAAGATGATATTGAGCTAGTTTAGTGAGGTTTCACAGAAAATAAAGCAGTTTAAATGATTGACTCGACTGCACGACCCTTAACAGTTACCTACATAATAAGACCAAAATCAAATAATTTCGGATCATTCTACTTTTTGTTGTACCTAATTTTTAGCGACGTTCTCGCTAAACGATTGCTATTTAATATAACGGTAAAGTTTTGTGTTTTCTAACTTGAAACTCAAAAAGTGATGTTAATAAGCTTATATTTTGATTTATCCTAATTCACAAAAGGTTATTTGTATTAACTTTGAAGTGAGTAACGCAGTGGAGGTTGATGTCCCCGCGTTTTTTATAGAAAAAGTGAAATTTACAGGTACAATTTATCTAGTTACCATTTTTTTCAACAAAATTGATATTTTTCGTTTCGAATCCGTTAAACTTAAACATTCTAGGTTCATATTATTAATTTATACCTACGCGTATTCTTAATTTGATATGCTTTTTAATATGCGATAACCAAAATGTACACACATTGAAAAGTAGAATGGCCCTTTTCGCATGTGATTTGTAAAACCATATTGCTTTTGTTTGACATGTTCTCGTATTGTTTTTAACTCGGCCGACATTCAAGTAAATATGAGCTATCGTAAAGTTGACGATACGATAACATGTCAAAAGCAACATGGTTTTACCAAGAAGAATAAAGCCTCAGTATAAAATTATAACGCATAGATATGCCATCATAAAACGCTATCATAACGACAGCGTCAAGCAAAATTATCCATACAAAGAAATTACGTTACATTGAATAGTGTATGGTGGTTCGGTAGCTAAAGTTGTTTACTGTACTTAGAACGGTATTCTAAAGGAGTTGGTTACGCAGGCGCATCCACGAAGGAGGCGCAGGTGCGCGTGGGCCAGGAGATCGCCGAGCAGCTGGTCAACCTTGTGCGGCCCGGCACGTTCACCACACCGCTGGCCGAGGTCACCCGCGTGCTGACCCACTAGCCCACCACCTCCACCACTACCATCACCACCACTACCACTCTTAACATTATTGTATATCATGTTATGAATAAATGTATTTGGTTATTTGGTAGTTGGTAGTTATTTGGCTACCTTATATATATCCATTGTATTATTAGTGGTCTTAGTCCCCATTTCCTGCCTATCGCTTTCTTGCATTGCCATAGGGATATTACAGCCTTCCTGCATTTGTCCTTTACATGTGTCTTGTACAGCAGTTTGCTGTCTAGTATTACGCCCAGGTATTTTATTTCCTTTATTGACTCTATCTCTTCACCTTTGATCTTTATATGTGTTAGGATAGGTAGCTTTCTCTTGTTGGTAAAGAGAACTATTTTAGTCTTGTTTGGGTGCAGGTCCAGCCCTCTGCCTTGGCATCAGTTCAGTACCTGCTTGATCCCTCTTATCATGAATTCTCTCATTACGCTGAGGGATTTGACACTCACCAGGAGTACCCCGTCATCTGAGTTTGCCTGCATGTGTATCCCAAGGCAGGAGACACCAAAGGAGCGGCGACAGGCAGGCTCCTTGCGGGAAGCCCCTGCTTGTCTTTACTTCATTCCAGATTGCTGGAACGTGACCTAATTCCATACTTCTTTCGTAGATTTCTTTTAAGCTGCCCCAGATGTGTCTCAGTCCTTTTTGTAGTAAAATGGGTACTACCCCATCTGAGCCTGCGGCTTTATAAGGGGCGAAGGATTTTATGGCCCAAACCCCTGCCTCGTTGCTTATACAGACGCTCGTTTTTTCTGATATACTTAACTGTTACTTGGTTGCCCTCCTTTGCAGCAGCCTCTGGTATATTGTCCTCCCTGCAATCAGGGAAGTGTGTTATTACCATGTGCTGTAGTACTTTCTTGGGATCTGTTAGTTCAATCGAGCCCACCACCAGACTATCTAGTTGTGCAGGATCTTTCGTTCGTCAGAATCTTTACTAGTCTAGCCGCCTTTGAGCGTTGTATTTCCCCTGTGAATGTTTTCCATCCTTGTGCTCTTAGTTTCTCCCTTATATTGGTGTATTTGTTCCTAATACTTCTGTATTCGTTCCAGCCCTGATTACCCCCCTTTGTCAGGGCTTTTCTCAGCGCTTTCCGAGTTCTTTTACGATGTTTTTGCATTTCTTTGTTCCACCACGGTTGGCCCTTGTCTCCGTGATCCCAGGCTTGTGATATGGATCTGTTTAAGTCCTCGGCCGCCTTGTCCAGTTCCTTGCATGTCCTTGGGCTTTTGTGGATTGGTGACCATTCGCTCAGTATGTTGTTGTACCGTTCGTTCCCAGTCCGTTTTCCTTGGGTTTCTTATTCTTGTTCTTTCCGTGTAATAGTCCAGGTCATACAGTAGTCTTCTATGGTCTGACATGCTGTCTTCCCAGTCCACCTTCCAGTCTTGTACGAGTTGGCTTATTTTCCCTGAGGTTATTGTTATATCTAGTACCTCCATTCTGGCCCTGGTAACAAAAGTTTGGGTGGTTCTTTTGTTGTTTATATCCAGGTCGTTACTTACGATGAATTCTAGGAGTGCCTTAGGGAGTGCCCTTTTTGATGCTGTCGCTGCTCCCCCACACCTCGTGATGTGAGTTTGCGTCGCAGCCTACAAGAATGGGTATTTTCTTACCTTTGTATCTAGTAACTGCTTCCTCCAGTTCCCTAGTTGGCGCGTTACTTTCACCTGGGATGTAGCACGTCGCCACTGCAATTTTAATTTTCTCTCCATTTCTCGTCGCGAGGCTAATTTCCACCGCAACTAGATGTCTAAAACATATAGTCAATAGGCATCCCATATTCCGTACGTTCCTACTTACGTATATGCATGCCCTTGGGGGCAATTCACCATTTCTCTCGAAGTGGAGGTCGCCTCCCAGGCTCCCCAGTCCTGTTATCTGGTTTTTCCATGCATACGGTTCTTGCATAAGGACAATATCAGTCTTTTCCCTCAATATGTGTTGGCACAGTTCGGAAATTGCGCCCTTACAATGCTGGAGGTTTACTTGACATTCTTATTTTTTGTATGTGTCTGTGTGTGTGTAGCTGTGTTGTGTGCGATGTTTGTCTGTGTTGTCCATTGCTGGTTGTATATGTGTGAATTGTTATCTGCCTCCCGTTTTCCTAGGTTGAGGAGCCCCCGTAGGTTTCCATCTGTGATTAATGGTCACCGGCCTGGGCTACCTCTACCTGGTTTTCGGGTTGCGGGCTAGGGTTGCCACAACTGCATTTGCAGCTACAGGCCCCTCTCCCTATCAGGGTCTCTGTCGGCTTCTCCCCTTGTGAGGTTCGGACTCATCAACCGCGCCCGGAAATGTGTGGCCTGAAAGAACAGCCATTGGCTGGCTTCCTCACCCCACGCATCTTCCACGCTCTTGGGCACCGAATAACAGACCCGGGACGAGTTCCTCCCTACTCACTTGCGTCCACTGCTGGATTTTCAACTCCTCTTCCCTATCCCAGTTTTGGGCCTTAAGGTAGAGGAGCGGATCTTCCAGCAGTTCCTCTGGCGGGCCCGGGATCCAGATAATGACCCTCGTTTTGTCCAACATCCGGGCTCGCAACTTATGGCCCCAGTGGCTCATGCGTAATGATGTCTACTTAGTCGTGATAGTTTTTCTTATAAAATCGTTATAAGTATGTGCTTTCATTTAAGTTTCTTTTTCACAATTTTAGTATTTTTGCTTTGGCTGTGGGGGGGGGGCATTTGACTCTAACATACATCCCCACGTTACGTGTAAAAGAAAACGCCGTAAATATTATCGTCTCGAAATGCCGTCGTGCATGTTCAAAAACTGTTGTTTGAATCGTACTTATAAATGATTTAGTTTGGGCTTACTTACTTTTGTGATACGCGATTTCTCGGGCTTCGTTAACTTTTTTTTAATAATTTGTGCAGTTTTTGAACATGCATGACGACAAGCGACGAAAATATATATTTAAAATGTGCTAATCATTTCATTTGATATCCCACACGGCATGTTTTTTTTTTGTTTATTGTTCATGACTTTATTTCCTCTAGAGGGCGCTATGTTCAATTTAATGTGACTTCACATAGCCTATAACTAGCGGACCATCAAAATGCTTCCAACGAAACCCCTTTTGTTAAATTATGATAAGTAGTTTAGTAGTTATGAGGGAACAGATGAACATACATACATAAATACATACTTACATACATACATACCGGTCAAAATTATAAACCCCCTTTTTGCTTCGTCGTAGTCAGGTAAAAAACAGCCCAACATCAAAAACAGCATCTGAGACCCATAGACATTTGAATTCTCAAGACCATAATCCTAACACCTCAAATGCCACCACCATATGAAGCTTCGACTTGTATTATCGATACATTGCCGTTGACACACCAGTCCTTTAAAATGTCGTCTGTCATTAGTCAGAAATGTATAACATAATGCAGTCGAAGCTACTTCTGTTGATTATTTAGAAGCTGACTGGAACAAGGTAGCAGTGAAGTAGAAATGGGCTGTTAATTTTAGGGTTCTGAAAAACAACATGCGTTTCATTTTTCGGAACCCTAAAATTAACAGTCCGTTTCTACTACCGTTACTGCTAGCTACTCAATAACTGTCCGCCTGTCATAACATCACGCCTTAATTCCCAGAGTCGGGTAGGCAGAGCTACAGAAAAACCAACAACTGTATAAAGACTTGTTTATAATTATTTAACCACATTTTGCACGATCAGGCCAAGAAATTGTCTAGTGTATTAGTGACAGGTTGCAAGCCCATCACCTACCAGTACTACAAGCCGTTATTTCCTTAGTCGCCTCTTACGACATCCACGGGAAGACATGGAGTGGCACTATTCTAACTCGGCAACCACACGGGGCATTTCTTTTTTTTATGAAATATTTTTATGGTGTTGTTTGGCTTTGTTTTGTCATGTCGTTGAACGTTAACTTTCCATTTCATCGAAAGCTATCTTCTTCTGCAGCCATGTCGATTTCAGGTTATCTTAAATATGATTCACGTAGGTTAAGTTAGGTTACTTAGACTAGTGACCATAAAATTATAAAATATTACATTTTTTTTTAATTAAAAACAAATGTTTTAGTTTAACAAAAACTTAACTCGTTACAGTTAAAAAGACACCATAAACATACTTGAAAAAACTATCACACAACAAAACTTTTTGCGAAATAATGATTTATCTAAGTTATCACGATTAATAAAGTGTATTTCATACCACCAAAATTAGATACTTATGTGCTTAGCGGGAAGATGCAGAAAGATGGTACAAATCTTTCACCGTCTATTGCTGCCGCTATATTTGTTTGTTTAATCACGTTTCGTTCGATCATAAAATCAATTTCAATATTCACCACCAAAATTAACTATTTCGCTTGGACAGTTTTATTTACACTGCTCCCAGTTTCCTTTTACTTGCAAATGCAATAATTGATACATTTTAAAATACCTCAACTAATAAGGAATACAGATAACTAAAATATAAGTCTAGTTGAGGCTTAGGTAATAAGTTTGTACCACGACATATCAGTATACGCGGGAAGTACAGGACACGACACCTAAATTGATTTTGGATTGAAAATATTTTTTTACGATAAATATAATAAGTTAATAATAATTTTAACTTTGGCTCAATATGGTACTTTGAGTAAGATTATTTATAAAATAAATAGTTTTCCAATACATGTACTTTACACCCCAATTATCACGTCCGCCGCTCAAAAAATGTGGTTGAGATAATTACCCAATAGGGATCTTTTTAGTCGAGTACCGTGTTTAGGCCACGAAACTTGCTGAGTGGCCTAAGTAAGGTACGAGATTAAAAAGCTTGATTATGACACTATAGTGAACAATACTTTTTGTACAAGTTCATTAAAATTAATAATTTAAATCATTAATACAAGTACCTATATAAGAAAACTAAATATGGTAAGTACTATATTGTCTTGTTCTAATATCCGACTTCTTTTATACAAGATAATTGTAATAGTTATTTCTTGAGGAGTTAAAAATATTTTGTCATTATCACTACTCATTTTCTTAGTTTATATTTTAACTTTTTAAGCTCAAGGTCTGATTTTTATTTCCACAGAAAAAACGTAAACTTCTTAGCTTTGAAAATAAAAGTTATCACACCATCGGCGTCCGTAATGTTGCAGTACTGTACCAAGCTAAAAATATTAGCCAATCACAAATCGTGATTTTTTTTTATGCCCTGGATACAGCAGCAAGTTTAAGTAGATTTTTGACAGATGACGCGATGCTGCTACGTCCCAAAACTCCCTACATTGGCAATTTTGTACCGCATCGAGTTTCCTTAAACAAGGGCACATATTATTTAAATACAAAGTTCTATTTTAATTTTTATTTGGTTGTCTAGAGCGTATCGAAATAGTTATTTCGGTTGCTTCGGAAGTAACATAGACTATTCAACGATGAAAAGAGTGACGTTACAGTATTCTCTATGAAATCTTAAGTAATACACAGATTATAATCGACGAGTATAAAAAATAATTTACGGGAGTTCTGAGGTCGGGAAGAGGGGTTTAAGTGTAAAAAACAGTTCATCTCGATTTCCGGCAAAAGTACAAGTCATAGGGAAAAAATTAAATGGCAACTTTTTACATATGTCCCAAATATACTGTAATGTTCGTAAATTTAAAATATTCGTTATATTCACCTTATTTTGACTTAATATCGAAAGAGCACCTTAATTTTTTAATCGAAAATTCTCACGTCACATTATTGGCTATTTTTTGAAGTCCGTGGGCTTTTTGTTCGCTGATATGTGATGGTATAAAAATACATTACTATTGTAAAGGTTCTCAGAAAATGCAAAGAAACCATTAATTAAAAGTCCACAATATTTTGGGAAAGTTGTAGAATCTTCTTTTATTATATGCGTAGATGCCTATTTATTGATTTTTTAAGATAATTTATATATCTTAGTGACCTACGGAAAATTTTAGCCCATCAAGAGGTATTTTATAGAGAAGAGGGGAAAGGTCTAGGAGTGTCTAGGCCTTACTACCTGTTATTTCGTAACGTTTCTTTGCATTTCCTGAGAACATTTACCATAGTAATGAATATTTTTTACACCATCCGAAAGTAGAAAAAGAAACATAAAGCTCACCGACTTTTAAAAAAAAGCAGATATTTTGACGTGAGATTTTTCGATTGAAAATTAGGGTGCTTTTCGATATAAAACTTGTATATCATTTTAGTATCTACAACTTTGCTATGTAATTTTTTTCCATAAAACTTGTAAGTAGTTTTGCCGGAAACCGAGATAACCGTTTTTTACCCTTAAAACCCCCCTCCTTTTCCACTTCCCGACCTCAGATCACCCGTAAATTATTTTTCCTTTCATTTTTGTTACATTCTCTTCCCTTTCCAGTGGGTTTCATCCTACTACTATGTATTTTAATTCACTTTTCACCATTTTCAAAGGCTCGGCACTGGTCCATAATTGTTGAATGTGTTTTCGTAACTTAATTGGTTTTTGTTCACCTCAGGCATTTTTTGTATGTCAAATAGACATACAAAACCTCTAACCTTCTAACATTATTTTTTAACCAAACGAGTCTAGATAAAGAAGTTGCTTGTGAGTGTGATACTTAGGTTAAGAAAGACTTATTGCAAAGTGACCGTCAAGTACAGATTTTATTGACTCCTCTCTTGGGCTTAACTTTGGGTATTAATGACCCTAAACTAAACGTAGTTTACATGTATACATTATAATATATTGTGGAAATAATTAAAATTCAACAATGTAATATATAAAAATTTATTGTAAAAATTACCTAGACATTAATTTACAATTATTAAAAGTACACAATTCCTCGATTAGTTTATTGGGATCGAATCAAGTGTGTAGTATTAAGGACTACATGTTTTAAGGGAGAACTCCGTTCGGGGCTTGAGATTGAGCTTCGGGGGCTCAGTTTGGAAGGTGGGATGATGGAATGGTTCTCAGGGGTGGTATGATCGGTGCACATGCCTAGTTGCCCCCTCGCCTGGAGAAAGTCCGACCCGTCCTGGACGGCGCAGCGTCGACCTGCTCCTCAGCCTCTTCGTCAGGGATCGACCTCGAAGCAGCTGCGAGATAAACGTAAATTACATAATGATACAGGAGCATTAATAACCAGGGCGGGCGAGTTATTGATTCAATTATAACATGGCTTCAAAAAATGTATACTTTTAGTAGCGAGGAATTTACTTGGGCCCTTAGCAAAAGCCGATAGTACTTAACAGTCGAGCAACTATTCGATCATAAGATGGAGGCGCTGCAGCGAGAGCGAGGTGCAATGACACGACGGTGCCAATTGCATCGTATGACTCAGATGACGAGTGAATTTTATTCTGAATCAGATCACACACCCCCTTCTCAGCATGCATCTCCTACAGCGCAGCGCAGTAATGTATGTTGATTTAACTTACGTCTTCCGAATCGCGACCTGCTGGGCTTAGCCGGTGCCGGCGCGTCCTCAATGTTCGTCTCCCGCGTCGCGGTGTTGAAGCGCTTCTTGCCATCTTTATAAAACAAACATTTTTTTTTTATATCTATTAGTATTATAAATCTGAAAGTTACTAACTATGTCTATTTATTACGCTTTCACGGATAAAATTTGGTTTGAAGATAGTTTGAGTCCCGAGGAGACATAGGTTCCAAAGGGTTCTTTTAACTCCGAAAAATTTGACTGTTTCTGAGGGAATAGCGATAAACAACTTCTACGCGGACGGAGTCACGGGAAACAACTATCTTATAAGATATCTAGAATAATAGTATGTCTCGGTTGACTGACCCATCATAGCCCTGCCCAAACCTTTAGAGATCGAAATTTCGAATTTTGAGAGGTTTTTAGAGGACTTTTTTTTTATTCAACTCCGAAGGGTTAACATGGGGTAAAAGTTTGTTTGGAAGCCTTAAATTTTTAGGGTGCCGAAGTCAAACTAGGAACCCTTATAGTTTCGCCATTTCATTTATTTTATTTTATTTCAAATCTACCTAACCTATCCGAGTCGCTTCTGCCTAACAAATGTACTATGTAGTACCTACCTAACATCGAAGACTAAGATGGCAGCTTGGTTAAATACGCTCCGCTCCCGGCTTACACTTCTAACCTAATCAGTCCGAGTCGCTTCTGCCTTACAAATATATACTAGTACCTACTTAGGTGGGTACTAGTATATATTTGTAAGCATCGAAGACTAAGGTGGGAGCTTGGTTAAGTACGCTTCGCTCCTAGCTTAGCTAACATCGAAGACTAAGATGGCAGCTTGGTTAAGTACGCTCCGCTCCCAGCTTATTTATTAGTGGTTGCCGCGCTTTAGGACAAAGGCGTTCGCTTGCGCTTAGCATTGCACCGTAATTAGCTCGTGAAATAAAAAAAAAACCCAACCAACCCGCTATGGACGATTAGTACCTACTACTTTTTTGTTACCGCCGCTGGCGCCGCGTCGTCTATTTATGTTGGTTGACAACAATTTTCTTTACATTTTACATGTAGATACCCCCCCAGTTGCGTGTCTTCGTCTTACATTTTGCAGAAACAAGCAGTTGATATCATAACCTAAAGGCAAATTACACAGCTTTTGTGTAGTTAGGTGATCCTAAGTAAATAAAGAATTGATCGTAATATCTTAAGTAAAATACATATTGAATTTGATCGTTAGTAAGAGAGACTAGTTATGGACAGGGATTATTATGATGTAATTTTTATGAGAAACACTTTCGGACATCTGATAGTCGGGGTTGGAAATTATTTAAACCTTAGCGCACCCTCTAACATAGCACCAAATAACTAGTTCAGAGCCCTATACTGAGCATAGTCCGACATGCCCTTATCCGGTATTTTATGTACGATGGCAACAGAATCGTGAAAAGACAATTTGACTTCTCCGACTGTCTACCTACTTTTGCTGCTGACTGTAGGTACAGTGAACCACATTATTGTAGTACTCGGTTGTCTATCGCTTTCACACTCGCTCTGGCATAACAAATATACAGACAGATGCCAGAGAGACCTGGGCCATTTCACCATACCGACAATGACAGGTGGCAGGTGGGTCATTCTACTTTTTAGCGCATAATAATCATTGGTGAAATTAAAGGCATTTTTAGACATTTTTGTCACGTAAATTTGACTTATATTGAAACTGGAACAACTAAATTTAATAGTTCAAAACAAAACACTTTAAATTTATTGGTATTTTATCAGGAAAAACACACACAGCACACACATACACACACACACAGCGGTAAATACACTTTTTCCATACAAATGGCGGGGACATGCGTGACCACTGTGTTACCTACTTTAAAGTTAATTATAGTGACTTTTTAAATGTAGTGATAATTTTAAATGTAAGCCAAGTTGTGTAACTATTTCAATATTAAATTACAAAACCGAGCACGTTTTTATAAAAATATTATTTGAAGAGCACTTGTATAAAAAATCGACCTGCGCTTAAAAGTAAAATGACCCAGGTGACGTTTCAGTGTACATAGCGCAGCTTATATGAAACCCTGTAGTGTATCAGCGTGTTAACTTTGCAATGTATATCGGATTGTCACCTGTCAAGTGTAATTTACAAGATATGGAATCGTAAATAGAAAACAAACCGGTCAAGTGCGAATCAGACTCGCCCACCGAGGGTTCCATACATACTTATAAGAATGTAAATAAATATTGAGGGAAAAACTTGACTTTGCCGTTGAAAAACAGTTGTCTCCTTACATCGACATAGAACGCGATTTGTTTACCAACGGCAAATCAGTGGCGAAGAATTCATAAAAAAATAAAAATTCTGAATGTTGATTTAGTTAATTGGTCACAACGTGGACTCTTTTAGACATCGATAATATGTAGTGCTAGATGCACTGACCGACGTGTTTCACTTTTACACTTTATTTAGCAGTATTCGAAATAAACCGGCCTGTTAGATAGTCATCAATAATTTTCGTGTATCATCATAATGTTAGTTGGTAAGTACGAGTATATCACAAAAATAACATCGAGGTTATATTTTGACTTGTTTAGGGTTCCGTAGTCAAACTAGGAACCCTTATAGTTTCGCTATGTCCGTCCGTCCGTCCGTCCGCAGCCTAGCGCAGAGACTCTTAGTACTAAAAAGCTGAAATTTGGCATGAATATGCATATTAGTCATGCCAACAAAGTGGTACAATAAAATTTTTTTTTGGGTACCTCCCCTACACGTAACGTGGTGATGTATTTTTATTTCTCCTCTACGTTATAGTGTGGAGTGTCGTCGGATAGGTCTTTCAAATATATTACGGGTTTGTGAAAACAGTTTTTCGAAGAAATAATCCGTTTATGAAATATTAAGCTTTAAAGCGCTATTTTTTGTTAGACTCAAGTGGTATGGTATGGTTTTAATTTGAATGGAGCAACAAATGAAAGATGTTTTAATTTTTTCCTTTATTTGTGCTGTAAGACCTTACTTCTTGCCAAATTTCAGGATTCTTGGTTCATGAGAAGTACTCTATATATTGTGATTCTATGAGAGTGTCGAAATAAACGTTTTAAGCGGCATAAACGGCCGTATCTTTGTTTTACGTTACTTAGAAGTTAGTTTTCTTCACAGCTTCAAGGGACTGGAGATCTGAGTATATTGTTTTAGTTTTAACTCGATACCTCTATGCGTTCCCAAGATAAAGGGTCTCGACAGACAGACGTCAGACGGATAATAAAATGATCCTTAAGGGTTCCGTTTTTTGCCTTTGACCACGGAGCCCTAAAAACAAGTGATTATTACTTTGTTAAAATATTTGCTGCATTTGATTGTTTAATCAACTTAATTAAAAAATAATCACGCTTTTAAGCAACAGGCCCGTGAAATAACATTTACAATGGAAAGAAAAATAATCTTTTAATTTTTCGTATGTATATTTCTTTTCGGGCATTATTTAAACAGTTGGCAGAATATTTACATTGTGTTCATCAGTAAAATGTATTTGGGCACCATATTGGTTCGCTATTTATTAACCATAACAAACTTTAATCAGCAATTAATGTAAAATTGATTAGTCAGCCAAATAAAAATTATTGCTGCATTTTGTGAGACACATAATAACATTTCGGTTAGCTGAGAATGCAATAGTCGGGCAGCGGAGAACGTTTTATTTGTTGAGCATACATTTAGCGCAAACTTCTTGCGGCACAGAATTAGTACCAGTTTTTATTTAACTGAAACTGTTAGTATGTGTGCCGCAAATTTAACAAGTGAAATCTGCTTGCCCAATTGAGATTTGAGATAAATAATATAATAATAATACAATAATATAAATACAAATGTATATGCCAATATACAGGGTGACATCGAAGACGTGATCAGAAACCAGTTTTTCTGACTCTGTAATTGATGGCCATTTTCAAGCAATATTAGTTTGCAAGAAACAAAAGCTAAGTATTTATTTTTTGTTAAGTTACCCTTTAATTAAATCACCGGTTTAGTAATTCATGGTAACTACATTTTTCGAATCATCGCCCCCTTTGGATCCTATTCAGACTATTTTATTTTAATTACACTTCAGTCACAGTGACAATTCAAATCACCCATTGTCATTGAATTATTTGTTTTTCTATGTTTATCTTTTCATTTCTTTCTCTCAAGTAGGGTGACCACACCGTTTA
The DNA here is from genome assembly GCA_949316455.1 of Acleris holmiana. Taxonomy (NCBI): domain Eukaryota; kingdom Metazoa; phylum Arthropoda; class Insecta; order Lepidoptera; family Tortricidae; genus Acleris; species Acleris holmiana. The sequence goes on along the minus strand of OX438762.1, from coordinate 59,727,371 downwards.
CAATAAATTATTTCATTTTGATCTTAGCGTGATTAAGTCTGAATACTACATCTAAACACCTACATGCCTATATTATTAGGATGCCACTTTAATGCTCAATTAAGTCATATCACTTTTGATCATGTCTTTGATGTCACCCTGTAGATGTCAATAATCTAGATCTGGAAAAGGATGGTAAAAAATTAGGTTCCACCCGAACTCTCACTCTTCGATCGTTCGCGCTCTCGCACATTATTGATTTGCTCGGGCGGTCCCTGATCGCTTTGCTCGCCAACTCTCCCCCTAAGGTCTTACTCGTGACTAACTTTTTATAGTGCCTTGACGAACAGTTAAAAATAAATAAACAATTTTCAAATATCTAGTATACTAATTTAAAAAAATATTATTTATCAGTACCCTAAATGTTAATTATTAACATTGAGCCAAATAGGCTGCCAAGATAGTACGCCCGCCACTTTTAGAACATCGATTGGTTTTATGCCGCTCAGCTGATGGATAGCGGACCATTAGTATGATTTGTCTGCTGCCCACAAGAGTGTATTTCTTACCGGTTGTGTAATCTGGCTGACCTGAATCATTTTGCGAACCAAGTCATTATTTTGTATCGGAATTATTTATTTAGCGGACCCAATAATTAAAGCTTACCAAGACCAAGTGTTGCGCCCGGTTATTTATTTATTGCCGACAAAAACATTAATAATAATAAATATCACAGGACAATCTCACACAAATTGACTTAGTCCCAAACTAAGCTCTAGGCTTGTACTATGGGTACTAGACAACGATAAACATACTTAGATAGAGAAATAAATACTTAATACAAAGAAAACATCCAAGACTCAGGAACAAATACTCGTGCTCATCACACAAATATCTGCCCTTACCGGGATTTGAACCCGGGACCGCCGGCTTCGGAGGCAGGGTCACTCCCAACTAGGCCAACGTGTCGTCAAATTATATGCTGACCAATTTGTTTTAACTGCTACTATTTCATGCTGGTCAAATAGAATAATTGCATAACGAAAAGTTAACTCCCTTACTTTTCTTAGCGCCCATAGGTACGACGTGCATGATCGTAAAAAATAAACAAATGGTCTTGGTAAGTGATATCTAATGTGGGCACCGATACATATCCTGCATTCTGACTGTTAACTAGCGTGTATAACAATCACGGATTTGCCGAAAATGGCTTTGAAGGGCGCGTGGTTGCGTAGAGCGTTCCTTTCACCGTGGAGCACAAGCCTTGGCAGAGCGCGCTGCATCACTACCTACTTATGCACTAATCTTACATTTTTAACGGAGATTTTCATTTTCCTCATTGGAGGCCGTTCGGTGACTCGAACGACCGGAGTTTATACATTCGCCGGATTGATTGAATTCCTTTTATGTATTTATACAAGGCAGTACTTATTCAATAAATCCAATGCTTACTGTAACTGGATTTGACGGGGGCTTCGGTCGCCGCGTCCTGCGTGGCGCCCGCTGGCGCCGTTGTCGAATGTCCGTTTAGTTTAGCTGCAATACCAACAACTTAACTTAGTCAAGACAATAGTGTGAATATGACCTTTATTCATCTCTACTAATAAATAAGTAAATAAACCCATCAAGTTAATATTTATTTTTACACAACTTTACAAAATAAATATCAAAATTATTAGATAGGTACTATTTATTAATTAGAAAAATAAGATTTAAAGTATACATTTTTTAAAAGACATACATTTGAATTTAGTTCAAATCTTTATGTAGATATAAAAACATTAAAACTTAAGATAGTTGGAACTTATGATCTGAAATTTACTATGTTACCTATATTACCTTAATTTACGTTTAAGTAATAATTTTCGAGACCAGCTTTTGCTGTCGACTGTACTTTAATTTTTGCATAGGCATCCTCAGAGCAAAAAGACAAGGAGTCCAACCTCGGTAGGTTTACGTTCAGTAATTTGTTGAACTGGTGACGAAATTTTTGATTAATGTGAGATTTTTGGGACGTGCTTCTTTCTAAGACCTAATGTTTGTTGGATAGAGTTTAGGTCCCCTATTATTGATCCTATTGATCAGTAGGTATCATAAATAAAATAGTAAGCATTTATTTTTTGCATTTCTTTGGTTATGACATGATCATCGGTTAAGATAAGCCTTTAAAAAAATTAATACTGTTAGTTATATATCTTAACAAAAAACAAAGTTCCGTTTAACTAAAGTGAAGTGAATTTGAGGTACTTCCCCTTCATGGTCCTGTATACATCATATTGTTTGACACTATTTGCTAAATTTTCTTGTGTGAATGCGATTTTGACCGGATATTATTTAGTTTGTTTGAAAAAAGCTTAAAATATAGCGTCGTCTTACTTCTCAAACTCATATCTGCATATATTTTTTGCTGTTTTTTAAACTTATTGCCTCCTAAGTATTAATGAATGAAAATGAAATTACCAACAGCAAAAAAAAAGCAGATACGAGTTTGAGTAAGTAAGACGACCATAGGTGTATGTATACATTCGGACAGAATGGAAAGCACCTACATGACGGGTCCATTTATGTAAATAAAATCAGCTCTCAGATATCATATATTATTTTTGCATTATAGTACCTACATAAACCTGTATAAAAAAGACATGCAACAAACCAAATAAATTTAAATTTTAAAAATTACCTTTCCATTTTGATAACAGAATTACCTCAAGTTTGATTGATATGATTTGACCCACAGCACAGTTACACAATAAATACTTGTACGAGCGAGGTCTACTGACTAAGGTCAGCTAAGGGGATCTCCAAAGTACTGATTTCATTACCTATTCGTTGTGCCTAGGTTATCGTAGAAAGAGTCTTAGGGGCTGTGTCTGGAAAAGGAGGAGGGATGTACCTTCAGCAGCCTGCGCGCGGCGGCGCTTGAGTGCGGCCAGCAGGTCGGTGTTGCTGCGGAAGGGGCGCACGCCGCCCGCCACCAGCTTCTTACCCTCAGTGGACGAGGGCGGCGCCTCCGTCGACGGCTCCAACGCCTCACCCTCCTCTGCGTACTCCTCGTCCTCGTATGCCACCTCCTCCTGCCAGACCGAAAATACCACGCTTCATAACGTCATATGATCGTCACTAAAACAGGTTCTTTACAATATTTATTGCATTGTTCCTGCTACAGTGTCAGTCATCAACTTATGTGTCAAGTAATTTAAATTATTAACGACATGTGTTACAACGTGCCCATTTGCAATCTTATATTAATTGACATCGTTAAAAAAGTGACGTCAAGCTAACTAGGACCACTGATTAAATATTTGTAGGGTTAACCGGACTAAAGAGCCAGTAAATTAACCAGAACTCGTATTAAAATCGTGGGTATAAAACATTCAATTCAACCCGCGTGAAAACAAGGCTTGAATACGTAATAACCACTAGACGTTGCAATGTATCGAAAACTTGTTGGTAGAATTTCCGTCGAGGAAAGGTAGTCCGTAGAGGTCGCCGGTGAAGGTGACCGCATCACCGGAGCAGACACTCGACCCACTCGCCTTGAGCCAGATGGACCCGATCAGACTCATCTCACTTGCGCAATGTGGACACCAAACTCGAAATCGTTTTGATTGATTCCGAAACAAAATAAGGACGAATTTAGTACCTAACCCTTTACACGTGACTTTACATCTATCGCGCCACGTCTAACTTACGCCGTATTCGGTTTTGAACCCAAATCTAAGTTTGCAACATAATAGCACACACAACCCAGAGCGGTTTAAGACGATATTTAGTTTAATTATAGGTCCCAGCCGAGGGCCCCTTAGCTTACAGGTTCATAAACGCAAGATAAGTACGCTTTCTAAACTCTAATTCATGTAGGTATCCAATATGCGTGTAATTCAATTGAGCAAGAAACGTTACGTACAAATATTCATCCGCTGAATTGGCATCCGACACCATGCCAAATCGTCGCATTACTTATGTGTTACATAGCAAACACGTAATAATGTTCGATTACAAAACTAAGATGACTCACTCAAAGTGCACAGGATTGCAAGAGACCCATCCACATTCTCATTTTGTTTTCACTTTGTTACAATAACTTAGAAATAAATTACATTACCCACTGTTGAATTTTATTCGAGAACGAAGGTTTAGAGCAAGAAACCCGCCCACCCATTCACCGTTAAAAGCCCTTTAATGACTATTAACCTCTCAATAGAATACCCACTAAAAGAATCACCTCTTAGAACGAAATATATGACTAAGTTATTTGTTAAACTCACCATTAACTATAAGGGAACCCTTAACCGCCAAAGCACAGATATCGCTTTAAAAAGATTATCGAATGGCTTTTCTAAGTAAAACCATTATGTGAAACCCATGCGAAAGTCCTTGAATAGGATAGCGGGTTTTAAAAGCAAATCGAACGGCTTTTAACTGATACGGCTTTTCTAAGTAAAACCTTTATAAAACCCCATTCGAAACCCCTTGAATGGGATAGCGAGCCGGTACCTGTAAACGCATTAATTTTACCGATTCTATGGCACTATATTTATAGACAGATCTATAAATATACTCGAAGTGCCATAGAATCGATTACAATAATTCGTTACATTAAATTAGTGTCATTAAACAGAAAGGCCGCATAAAGGGTAGCCGTGCATATGGCAGAATATAGCATTGTTGAGTAAATGTATAATTAATAATGATTTTTAATATAATAATATTTATTATTCATGTATTCTCCACCATAATAAAAAGTGAATGCATAACATATCTTCGCGTTAAAGGTCTGATGACAAGTAGGATTCGTTATGAATTTTAGTAACGAGGAACTGAAGAATAAGCTGATGACATTCTTGTGCGTTTTGATAAACAACGTGGACGTCATCACATAAGTACATTTTGAGCGATAGAAAAGAAAAACGTTTGGAACTGTGGCGACCTAGCGACATCTTGTAACAACCAACTCGCTAGCGCCAGCGTCAGGCAGCGCAACTAAATTTGACAGTGCGATACATCGCGCTAACGAAGGTTATTTTTTATTTTTTTGTCTGGACGCGCACGAATGCTTAGCCATTTGTCACGTATTTTATTTTGATGAAGGTTCTTCAGTCGGTTGGCTTATACCGGGTGGAACAAAACGAGAGACTGAGCGGAAAGGATAGTGTTATCTAAGTTACCTACAATCGATTTATTATAATCGTAAAGCTGGACTGAAAAGTTTTAGTGGTGGTAGGACCCTGTTCAGGGTCCGTCCGGATCTCTACCACCATCTTATCCATTTACCACCCGCCAAGCAACAGTGTTCGCATTGTTGTGTTCCGGTGTGGGGATACGTCAACCGGTGAAATTACTAGCATAGAGGCATTCCATCTTAGTCCTCAGGGTTGGCAACGCATTTGAGGTCTTAGGATTGTAGTCTTGAGAATTCAAATGTCTATGGGTCTCAGATTCCACTTGCCATCAGGTGGCCTGAGTACTCGTGTGCCTTCTCCTTAACATAAAAAAAGAAAAAAACAAGTTTTTTTTTTTTATTAAAATTACTTATTCAATTTAATATCAGTGACAACTCTACTACTACTAGATCAAAGTTATTTACATTTTAAATTGTCACCTGAGGGCTTATTGTCTAACGCACTCGCAATCACGATCGTTTTCATTTTGAAAATCGAACGCTCGTCTGCATACAATATGAAAACAATTGCTCCATTTTGAAGCCGGTTGCGATTGCGAGTGCGTTAGACAATAGCCCCTCAGGTCATCAACTTTACTTAACATGCGATGCGGTCTTCCAGTAACCTTCGTGGAGGGAAGATGGTTGATCGAAAGATATTCTGTTTACTGTTTTACTCTACTCACTTGACATTGGCGAAATCACTGCGGTGGACCGCCATTAATAAAAAAGAAGAAGAAGAACATGCGATGCTCAAAACTACCACCGTGTCGTATTATGCATGCTGCCGCTCGTCATTCATTAAGTTTGTTTACTAATGAAGATCATCGGATCTACTCGCTAGGGTTGCTAATGTGCTGATTTTGCACTAATGTTTAACAAGCTGTATCTCTTAAACGGTTAGAAATATCAATATAATTAATCGGTGAAAAATAAAGTACAAGACCTAAAGAATTCCCCGTTTTCTTAAAAGTCCCTCGTTTTTTTCCACCCTGTAAACCACTTCCAACTTCATCCAAATGGCCTTCGGTCCCCAGGCATAATGACCGCCTGGAGAGAGATCTCTCTATTGTCCTCTCTTACTACATTGGTGACCCCAACGTGATTGTCTTACTACATTGGTGACCCACGACAATGGACTAGACAGGCACCTGCAAGCGGCATTTTCGACACAAGACTGCACGTCATCACCATCAACCTCTGGTGTCAAAGGGGGGCTGGTGTGGCGATCTAGCGAAATCTCGTGACAACTTATTATAACAACCAACAACCAACTCGCCAACGCCAGCGACAGTCAGCGCAACTAAATCTGACAGTGCGCTACATCGCGCTAACGAAGTTTCTTCAGTTGGTTGACTTATATACCACTTCCAACTTCATCCAAATGGACTTCAGTCCCCAGGTATAAAACCCGCCCTGGAGAGAGATCTCTCTATTGTCCTCTCTTCCTACATTGGTGACCCCGACGTGATTGTCCTACTAGAGAACGTTTGCATCTTGGCTACGGACCCCTAATCACGGACAACAGATAGGTACAGAAGTCAATCATATGTATGTACTTAACTTTTCATACCTACGCTCGGCGGTCGCTCTAGGGTTGTCAACTATGGCTTATGCACAAAAAACTATCGTGGTAGTTGCACTCGTATGATACGAGTCCTATCTAGTTGTTTATTTTATTGTTGAAAATGAACCGGGAAGAATGGCAATATAAATTAATTAAGTAGGTATAAACACTTTAATCGCCTGTATCTCAAGAACCATTGATGGCTACTGAGTCGTGACAGTTTTCCTTTTAAATTCGTTAGATGCGCTTTCATTGAAGATATTTTTCTGAGGAGGAAAAGAGACAACTATCTGCAATTACGGTAAATATTAAAACTATGTGGTCTAGGAGTACACATGAAAAAAATGCAATGTATGCGTTACCTGTGGCACGGCAGTTGTAGTGGTGGTGGTCTGCTTGCCTTTGGCCAGTAGGCCGCGCTTGAGCAGGCCGCGCTGGGGCGCCGAGCGCGCCTCGCCCTCGTCCTGCGCGCGCGCGCGCGCCGACACTTCCAGCGCCACGCAAGCCACTAGAATAAACCTGGAAATCGCAAAATAATAAGTTGGTAAATCGTTGATAGGTAGGTACTTGCGAGTTCAAAGTAGGTATGTAGTATAAACAGCTGTATCCTTTTGAGATACGGAACCCTAAGATTTTTTGCCACCTTTAGTTCAAGATGGCGGCTCGCACCTCCCGGCTCTCGAAGAAAAAATAAGAATTACAAAAGTTGACGCGTGCCCGTCAACCTATGTTAGTTACTGTAATTAACATAGGTTACATACCTACTTAATTCAAAATAAAATAAATACCATACTCATTTTTGCCATTATTACTTTTGTGTACAACACAGCAAGCTTGTAGCCAGATCCCAGTGGCCCGCAATACCCGACATGTTAACTCTCCTAAATTCATGACATTTAATTGCTTTCCCATCAGTCGAAGTTTTTTACGATTTTAGTGTTCGAAATACACAATAGATTTTATTTAAATAGGATAATAAATAGTTATGCTATGGCATGTGTACTTCGTGGGTGTAATGGTGCAAGTCTCGAATGGGGAAAGAGGAAAATTAACAAATAAATAAGCTTTCATAAGTGAATCAGTGGTTTTCAACAAAACTGATTATTTTCGGCCATAATGCGGAAGCTTTTTAAGTAAAACTAGAAACATTATTATGTTATTACATATTGTAAGTAATAATACAAAGACATGATATTTTATGCATTTTTAGATTTCCTTTCGTAAATAAACTGTGTTTCCTAAATTAATATCAACATGTAAACTATCGTCTCGTCGACTTTAATCTTTAACGTGACGCGGTGATACTCGTAAGTAGCGTTATCTCACCTTAACCGATCACTTCAAAGGTATCGAATTATAAAGGAGAATCATAATTGTATATAGTCCTTTTTTAATTTGGGAGCTTTCAATATAAGTACATATAAAACACCCTGTCCCGCCTACTAAAGATAAATATCTGAAAAACTACATACACTAGCAAATAATCTATACATTCCAGGAGAATTGCTGTAACATAAATAGTTTTTTAGAAAATAAAGATTATGGAAAAACTAAAAGTACATAAATGGAAGTTACGGGTTCTTTATGTTTTAAAAAGTGATAAATATTTTCCGGTAGATGTAGCCTCTAAAATATTAAGATAGCGAGTTCGCAAACAGCAACAGGACTTGGATTTTTAATATTATATAAAAAACAAGACGTAGGTGCAGAACTCTCGATGCTTGAATCTGACTTGAACGGTATTTTTCATTCGAAAACGTTTCATAAAAAAAAAGCTTTACATGATTGAAAATGAAACAGTTATTTAAAATAATGTATTAAATGAAAGTAACCTCTACAACTTCAACGACAAAATGAATACAATATATTAGGAAAGATGTTTGTAGGGCTCAGAAGTCAAACAAGAACCTTTCGTTTCGCCATGTCTATCTGTCTGAGAAAATATTTTTTTCTCAGTAACCATCAAGTAAACCTGAACTGATTTTTAGGGTTCCGTAGTCAAACTAGGAACCCTTATAGTTTCGCCATGTCCGTCCGTCCGTCCGTCCGCAGCCTAGCGCAAAGACTATTAGTACCTACTAGAAAGCTGCAATTTGGAATAAATATGCATATTAGTTACGTTAACTAAGTGGTACAATAAAAAGTAAAAAAATATATCTATACTATTTTTTTTAGGGTACCTACCTCCCCTACATGTAACGTGGGGATGCATTTTTTTTTGTCTACCCTATAGTGTGGGGTATTGTTGGATAGGTCTTTCAAAAATATTATGGGTTTGTGTAAACAGTTTTTCGATTAAGTTATCCGTTTATGAAATATTAAGCTTTAAAGCGCTATGTTTTGTTAGACTCAAGTGTCGTCCCCCCCTTTACAGCCAAAACTACAAATACTAAAAATCTGAAAAAATCTTAAATGAAAGACCATATAACTAATTTTAAAGGAAAACTATCACGGCTAAGTAGACATCATTGGGTTTTGAGATACAGGCGATTAAAGTGTTTGTACCTACTAAAATCATCTAAGACGGCACCATTTGACTTTAAATAGAAAATTTGGTATTACTTGTTCATTTGTATGTTTGTAGGGTGTAGGGTTCCGAAGCCGTTAAGTAGGTATACTTAACGGCTTCGGAACCCTACACTGAGCATGGTCCGATATGCTCTTGCCCGGTTTTTTAATGTCTGTGATCTGTTTTTAAGGTCATGAGTGTCATCCGTCATTGAAACAACGTAAAGAGCCGGAAGACTGTCACGTAGTGTGGCATGAGATTTATCCGTATATTTTAAAATTCAGTATACTACTGATATACTGTAATCACTGATTAACAATAATAATCAAGCTCCAAACAAAAAATCACAATACATTAAAAGTATATTTTAAAGTTTAGCATTCGACCAGTACCCATTACGAGGACTTCAATTAACACGGCATGTCCTGCGTGACCTTTCTTATAGATATCATTTAAGAATCCCCTTTTAGGAACTTTTTAGGAAAGCAGCACTACGTTATCATAATATTTTTTAACACCGTGCGATGTCAAACTTGCCGGAAAAAAAACTCAAATACCTAAACTTAAAATTTGATTTTTTAATTTAAAACCCGGGCAAGAGCTTGTCGGACCATGCTCAGTGTAAGGTTCCGAAGTCGTTAAGTACATAAAACTCAACATGTAATAACTAATTTTCTATTTAAAGTCAATTGGTACCGTCTTAGATGATTTTAGTAGGTAGGTATAAACACTACATTCGCCTGTATCAAGAACCAATGATGACTACTTAGTCGTGATAGTTTTCCTTTAAAATTCGGTATGTTCTTTCATTAAGTTTTTTTTTTCAGATTTTTTGTATTTGTAGTTTTGGCTGAAGGAGGGAGGGGGGGGGGGCACGATTCTAACAAAAATATGCGGTTTAAAGCTTAATATTTCATAAACAAACATGTAATATTTTTGAAAGACCTATCCAACGACACCCTACACTATGGGGTAGACGAGAAAGAAAAAATACATCCCCACGTCACGCAGTGGGGAAGGCTACCTAGTACTAAGAGGCTCTGAGCTAGGCTCGGACAGACGGACATGGCGAAACTATAAGGGTTCCTAGTTTGACTACGGAACTCTAAAAAACTGCAAATGGTTCTTTGACTTTGTTAAAAGGATCTTAAGAAAATTTAATCAGCTTCCTTTGACAGTAAACGAAACTGAAATATTCTAATAACTGTGGTCGTGGCATCGAATATGGTGTACCAGGAGACTGCATGTCCAAAAATTAGAAACGTTGAGATATCTCGTTTTTGGTGCGGCACTTGCACCCAAGTGGATGCCGCGTTTGCTTACAACTGATCAAAAGGAACAACGTATCAATGATTCAGAGCGATGTTTGGCGCTGATGAATCGTCTTAAAAAGGATTTTTCACCTCAGCACCTCAAAAAGGGTGGTTTTGCTGTTTAAAAACAGTGAGCAAAATTCGATTTTGCTGCGAGCGTGAGACAAAGTAACTTTTTAATTTTTGTGTTGTGGCCGTGGTGCGGAGCACGGGCGGCTGGGGGATGTTGTTTTATTTTTACCTTATTGTTTTTTTACCTTATGGTAGTTTATGTGACTGTTACATAATAACATCACATGAGTGTTTTAATGCCTAATTATGTACAGTTGCAATCTACATACATATATTATTATGAAAAACAAAACTAATTTTTGCGACAAGACAAATAGAAAGTCATAAATCGCCATTAGTTTTTTTTTAAATTCAGAGACAAACTAGAGTGGGTCTCTACTATCATATCGTTCAATATCAAGTAACAAGCGAGATTTGTCAAAATTGCATGCAATTGACATTTCATTTCGAATAAAATGTCATCTCGAGTGATATAAGAATCGAGGTCAATTAAAATTGCTTTGTTTTTCAAAGATGTTCGAAATTTGAATGTAATATTTGTATCGAATTTGATGTCATTCATTATTAAGCAATAATTACATTTTCACACATAAGAAATGTGTCCTAACAAAACAGTTTATCATTATGCTACTGTAATTTGCAGTTTTTGAACGCATCATAGAGGGTTTATGATAATAATGTGTGTAGATAAAGGTTATATTTTCTCGCTGCTAAGGTGAAAAATTGTATGTGCAACACAAGACCAAAGTTATTCGCGTCTAGTGTCTTTGAACTCTGCACTCAGGATTCTAACATAGAATGACTCGCTACGCTCGTGATTCAATTCTAGATTCCTTCGCTTGCTCGGGATTCAAAATTAACACTCGCAGCAAAAAACAACTTTGCTCTCTTGTTGCACAAATAACTATTTTACGTCGGTATGTGACAATGGGTGGAACATAGATACTCCATTTCACTCTGGAATCTAATCGGCAGTCAGCGGAGTGGAGAGCGTCTGGTGAAAGCCACCTGGCTGTAGCGGCTATAGACTCAGAAATCGGCTGAAGGTTATGGCGTCTATATTTTGAGATGCGCATGGAATAGACATGTGCGCCGCGCCGCCGCGCCGCCGCCGCCGATGATTTGCCTCACGCCGCCGCCGCCGGTTCAACCGTCGGCGTAAAATCGGCGTGAAATATTCTCCAATCTTCCTCAACAGATTGTTTATTCCCCATATGAAGTTTTTATTTTTAACGATGAAGTATTTTCTAACGTGATTTTAAATTATTGTTATCAATTCAATTTTTTTGCGAACTATCGATGGCTACCGGCAATGCATTTTTTAAACTTATCTTACGAGTGCTGATAGAAAGTTCGCGGCCCGACCATTACAAAAAAAAACTGCCGCCATTTTGAACTATCATTACTCAGTTTCATCCCGCGAAATTTTAATAGGAAGACAATATTTGATATAAATTTTACGTCTGATTTAAAAGTACGTATAAACAGATTTTTCATAATGGACGATTTGGAGCAGCGTGCCGTAATTAAATATCTTCATAAAAAAGGATTGACTCCAAAACAAATTTATGAAGATATGCAGTGTATATTGGGGCAATCCTGTCCATCATATACGATGGTAAAAAAGTGGGCAGCTGAATTTAAACGGGGACGAGTTAGTATCGCAAAAGACCCTCGTCCCGGAAGGCCAACCACTGCGACCAATCCACATAATGTGGCAATTATATGCGACATGATAATGAAAGACCGACGGTTAAAAGTAAGAGAAATAACTGACATCGTGGACATCTCCTATGATCTTTCATAGGAGATGCCCACGATGTCAGCTAGCACCCAAAACATTATAGTCAACGAATTAGGTTTTTCGAAGGTGTCCAAAGCTCCTTTCAGTGGAACAAAAAATCACTCGACTAACAATTTCACGCCACTGTCTAGACCTGTATGAAGCTGACCCTTAAGACTTTTTGGACAGATATGTTACTATGGATGAGACATGGGTCCACCACTACACGCCCGAGACTAAACAGCAATCGAAGCAGTGGGTTCGTGCTGGATCTCCGCCTCCCAAAAAGGCAAAGGCCATTTTGTCGGCGAATAAAGTCATGGCATCAGTCTTCTGCGACGCAAAGGGAGTAATCATGGTTGACTATCTCCAGAAAGGTACCACTATAAACTCGACTATTATTGCGAACTTTTACGGCGATTACGAGAGGAACTGAAAGTAAAAAGACCTGGATTGTTGACAAAAAAAGTTCTCTTTCACCAGGACACCGCACGTGTGCACACGTCACTTAAATCGATGGCAGAAATTCACAACTCAGGGTTTGAATTATTGCCCCACCCGCCTTATTCGCCCGATTTGGCACCGTCGGACTTCCACCTATTTCCAAACTTAAAAAAACACATGGGCGGTAAGAAATTTTCGGCCAACGACGAGGTCCAAGCTGAAGTGGACACCTATTTTGAAGACCTAGAGGAAAGTTTCTTTAAAAGTGGTGTATTGGCTTTGGAATCTAGATGGAACAAGTGCAAAGACCTCGACGGGGACTACGTAATATAAAAAAACCTTTTGATTTGATTTCATACTTAGGCCGCGAATTTTCCAATTCACCCCTCGTATATTTCCCTTATTCCTGCCCTTTTTTTTAAAGTTTATACCTCACGCCGATTTCACGCCGATGACGCCGCCGCCGCCGATTTTTTTTTAACCAGACGCCGCCGCCGGTCTTTTGACCGTCGGCGCACATGTCTAGCATGGAATACTTTTCATCGGCTAACTTGAAAAGGGGCAAAATATAAATACATGTGCTTATAGGAGCGATTGAAGTACGAAATTGCGAATAAACGGCCTGAAATGAACAAAAAGAAAGTGATGTTTCACCAGGACAACGCGCCTTGTCACAAGTCCGTGAGAACGATGTCCAAAATTAATGAACTGGGCTTCGAATTGCTTCCTCATCCCCCTTTTTCGCCAGACTTGGCCCCCAGCGATTACTGGCTGTTTGCAGACCTCAAAAAAATGCTCCAGGGTAAGAAATTTGACTCAAATAGTAAAGTTATCGCAGCAACGGAGGCTTATTTTGAAGCCAAAGACAAATCGTTCTACATGCATGGGATAGAAAAGTTAGAAAAGCGTCGAAGTGACTGTATCGCTCTTAAAGGAGAATACGTTTTATTTTTTTTAATATATATAAAAAAACTTATTTTAGTAAGTAGGTACTTAGTCTCGGGACATATTGAGTAACGGGTTACATTGTCATAAATAGGTGATATCCCAATTGAAAGTCAGACCTCAGGCTCATTTATTATACACGTCATTTGGCATCATGGTTCATCTAAAATTACCGTTGCCTTTGAAAATAATAAATTATAATCGCACTTTCTACATTAATTATCTTATCACTACAAATCTCCATTTTAAAAAACTGTTTCGTCTATTAAGTACTGATATAAATTCCACCTACATTATTATTACATATTATAGCTAAGTAGGTACTACATAGAAAAATTTAATTCGCAATTACATATGTAAATGTGATATGATGTACTTTAAAAAGATTATTTCGTAAATCAACCGCTAGAAGAAAGAAGAGGTAGAAAACAAATAAGAGAGGCAACCCTTCAAATACAGGGTGTTAGGCAGATCGTGTGCCAAAAGAATACGGCGGATAGGGTGACCTGCAACACACTTTAGCCTAATTAACACTCATCCAGCCCATGGCTTTTTTTAAATTTTTTTCGATGTTACCCAAAAGTTCACAGTTTTCTTTATATATCTTCTTTTTAAATGTCACAGCAAAAAGGTATTTGTATTTTTTTGTCTCTAATGTTTGCTTATTCTATTAATTTCTTATTTGCATTGCCATAGTAAACAAAAAAAAAGATTTGAGCCGACAAAGTGTGTTAATTAGTAAATAAAAGTCGTAAAGCACCACTTTATGGCGGCACAATAAAAAAAATAGGAGCTTCTCGGATCTTCCAATTTCACAAAAACTTCTCCAATTTATGACCACTCTAACGGTATATCACATGTCTAGAAACACTGAAATTTCTGGCAAAAAATGGTTTCACTCTAAAATGGTGGTTTTCATCACCTATTACCTACTTCTTTGAAGTTAAGTGAACTTACTTTATGAAATAAAGAAATAAATAATAAATGCACTCAACAAAATTAATTAAATTAATTTGACAAACAATTGAAAAAACAAATTACAATGATAAAAAACGGTAATAAGAGTTAACGTTTATTTTAAACCACTAATTATTCATTAACGATATTCAATACGCAACTTACGACCAAAAAGAACCTATTTGTTTTTTCTCATTTTTCATTGCATAATGAATTACCTAATTGTAATATTATTTGAATAATTAACTATGCTAATAAATACGTTTTTACCAACTTGCATTTGTTTTAAAATACAAAACCTTTTTGGTGTGCCATTAAAAAAAAAAGATATGTAAAGAAAACTGAACTTTTGGGTAATATCGAAATATATTTTTTTTCTTTAAAACTATGGGCAGGATGAGTGTTAATTAGCCTAAAGTGTGTTGCAAGTGACCCAATTCCTACCCGCCGTCCACGATCTGCCTATAACACCCTGTATAATTGCGTCTATTAATATAAGGTAGTAAATATTAGAAAAATATGTATTGACTGGCAGCCCTAACACGAAGATAATTTAACAGCGACTCCATCTACCGTAGTTATTAGACAGATAGCACCTACCTCAAGCTATTATTTACATCTAGCAAAATGCTTGGCGAGCCTAAGAATGTCACGGACATTGGAGTCACGAGATATTGAAGTCTTGTGAATGTACAAAATTGCAAGATATCTGTCTACCGGAATCGCTTTGATTGACATTTATCCAAAATCTTGGGTTTGCTTATTATATACTTACTCGTATTACCTACATATAAAACTATTCCGTGACTGATAGGTAATGCACAGCTTGAAGCGCTGGACTTGGGGGTGAAGTTGGTTAAAAGTATAAAAGTCGGTTAGTTTTTAAGTTAAATACATGAAGTTTGGTATCCACCCTGTCAATTATAAATAAAATATATTTGTATCAGCATTTTTTGTAAATCTTCCCTTACAGAAAGTGAAAGGATGAAAGTTTGTACGGAAATCCAGCCATTTTTGAAGTTCGAAACATAAACGGCTTATAAATAAACAATACAACATTGAACAAATTTTAAAACCTGTCCCAAAGAGAATGAAATGTCGGGCCAAAAACGGTATCCAGGCAGTTGATTAAACATGAAAAAACCGGGCATGTCGGAGCATGCTCAGTGACGGGTTCCGACGCCGTCACTACAAACACAAAAAACGTACTCGAAAAAGATAAGAATAATAGTTATTTGTGCAACAAGAGAGCAAAGTTGATTTTTGCTGCGAGTGTTGGTTTTGAATCCCGAGCAAGCGAAGGATTCTAGGTTAGAATCCTGAGTGCAGCGAGGGATTCAAAGTCACGAGACGCAGATGACTTTGGTCTTGTGTTGCACATACTATTTTTCACCTTAGCAGCGACAAAATATAACCTTTATCTACACACATATCATAAACCCTCTATGATGCGTTTAAAAACCGCAAATTACGACTAGCATAAAGATTAACTGTTTGATAGAATACATTATTACTCGTATTGCTTAAAAATGACATCAAATTCGATATCAATATTTCATTCACATTTCGAACATCTTTGAAAAACAAAGCTATTTTATTTGACCTTGATTCTAATACCACTCGAGATGACATTTTAATCGAAATGAAATGTCAATTGCATACAATTTTGACAAATCTCGCTAGTTACTCGATATCGAACGATATGATAGTAGAGGCCGACTCTAGTTTGTATCTGAATTAAAAAAAAACTACGCGTGCCGCCATTTTTGACGTTTTATTTGTTTTGTCACAAAAAATAGCTTAGTTTGTTTTGTTTATATGTATGTAGATTGCAACTGTTCATAATTAGGCATTAAAACACTCTTGTGATGTTATTATGTAACAGTCACATAAACTACTATAAGGTAAAAAAAACAACAAGGTAAAAATAAAACGACGTCCCCAGCCGCCCGTGCGCCGCACCACGGCCACGGAACAAAAATTAAAATAGTAGGTACATTTTGATACAAGTGCGGAAAGTATGTCATTTTACACGAGTCCCGAAGTATCTTGGCCCGAGCTGCAAGCGAGGGACAAGACTCGGGACGAGTTAAAATGACATTGCCGCACGTGTATCAAACGACGTTTTTTAATACATTTGCGAAAAAATATCAATGAAACAAATTGAATCAGTAAATAAAACTATTACAAGAGACAATTTTACTTTTAATTGACATAGACTTTATGATAATGGCAACGGTTGTGACCATTCAGCCAAATACAAAAAAGTCACAGTAATTTAATTACCTATTTTTAAAAATCAAAAAGTATAATACTCTATTAACCAGCGGTAATGCATAAAGGTGGATTCACATTACGCCGTACTGGGCTGGGCCCGGTTTCGGCATGGTGTAATGTGAATTCACTTTAATACGCAACTATCTAATCATTCGTAATACTAATTCAGATTCAGCCATCTTGATGAGAGCTATTTTTTTAATATTACCTAATAAATATTATTTAATTTTAATATTTTAAATTATATTACCTATGTATAGTCTCAATGCTAAATGACGTATTCAAAAAGTGGTTGAACATGCAAACTCTTTGGTTGGATGCACGGCTTGGAAGTTAAAACAAAATTATATTAAAAAAAAATGGAAAACTATAACGCACTAGTGCGGAATATCCAACTTTCCGCACGATATACAGCTACGAAAAGTACCACTTTTTGAGCAACTGTGTTAAAAAGTACTTTATCTCACGCTCGCAGCAAAATCGAATTTTGCTCACTTTTTTTAAAAAGCAAAACCACCCCTTTTGAGGTGCTGAGGTGAAAAAGATATTTTAGTTTTGCTGTATGGTGGAGGTACATACCCGAAAAAAATGATTTTACAAGCTTTTATTTTACAACTTCATTTCAGACTATGGAGATTTAAAATCAGCCAAGGTAAATATCCTATTTTCAAAATTTGCCTACAAACCCATTTTACAGTATATACTGCTCTGTCAAGAAAGTACCGGGAAAAGATCAATAATACAAAAATATTAGTCTAGTTTATGTCTTCTACCGAATGAAAACGGGTGCCACTCCGGAGCTTGCTTAAAATTATTAACATAACTTTTTCTTAACATTAACTTTCCGATTTCTTAATGAGTTATTATTGGCGTTATTAGGGCTTTAATGATACTGGCAAAGAACGTTACCTTGCGGTACACCTTTGGTTTTCTTGGCTTAAAAAAGCTATAATCAGTAACGTGGCAGTCGCATTTGAAATAAGTCCAAACTTTAACCACTAAAGCATTCTCGTTTTTCATTCAATACTAACCAGTAACCTTCGCGGAGGGGAGATGGCGGATATCAGGCTTTTACTTTTTATTTGTTCTGTTTACTGATACACTCTACCTACTCACTTGACGAAATTTTTGTGAAATATCGCGGTGGACCGCCATTAATATAAAACCGACCAAGTGCATGTCGGACCACGCACAGTGAAGGGTTCCGTAGCTGGGATGAACGTTCATGGTTGAAATTCTTTTTTTTTTTATTAAAATCTCAAAACCTCACAGCATATTGTGTTCAAAACAATTTTGGTTGGAAGTATTTCGTATGTTCTACTACTGTAATTTTTATTAGAATGTTCTATTTAACAGTTCAAAAACTACCCACCCGAACGGAATTTTTACGACTTTAGAAGCGTATATCTCGCCAACTGTTCAGTTACGTAAAAAAGTCACTTAAAAACCTCTGTATCATTTTGGAAGCCCTATCTAAAAATACCCCACACGCTGATGTAACTCAAAAAAACTTTGTTCGTCCCCTAGTTACATGTATGGAGTGCCACCCCTAAATATTTTTTTTTTCAATTTTACAACATCATTGTATAGCGGTTCATAGAATACATCTATCCTCCAAATTTCATTTATATAGTGCCAATAGGCTCTGAGTAAAATGGCTGTGACATACAGACGGACAGACGGACATGACGAAATTATAAGAGTTCCGTTTTTGCCATTCGACTCCGGAACCCTAAAAACGAAGTAGTATAAGAAGAACTTTGACTATAGTAATAAAGGTTTCGGAATCAAGTTGCCTTTCTTCGAAGCTACCAATATTCGGTAAAATTTCGCATCTCATCCCAAAGTGCTCAGAGTTTGAATTAGACAGTTCTGATCGATGTTAAAAGACGATATTTGATGCAAAATTTACGTCAAGTTCTGGGTCACTGTAAACATTATATATACAATTAGTACGTGAACCTCATTTTTTAGCATTTCCGCCTTTGAGACGACCTTGCTGTTTTTGATCTCAAACCAGAGGAAACTTGCATTGAATGAGTGTCCAACTTAAACTTTGCCTAGAACGATGGAGGGGAGGCGAGTAACTTGGCGAGAGGTCAACCTGTCGTTATAGATAGTTGAGTAACTCCCAGACTCAAATCCCAGGGTCGGGTCAGGCGGACAGCTGTTCCGCTTCCGCTTCCGACTGCGAGACAACTCCTTCCCTTGCACTTTCTCTATCTTGTACCTATACCCGTTCAATTAACGACCCATCACGCGTGATTTGCGACGAAGTCGAAACTGCTGAAATGCTCATGCGAGATCACGATTCCTCTGTTATATCACCACCCACGGTTTCATTTTATTACATTCTTCGTTGTGGCATCAAGATTTGAATTAGTCGTTAAAATGTTCTTTTAATATAATCGCGATCCGTACGGCCACGTTAACGTTAAAATTATAAAAAAAAACCCATCAGTCCTATCACGTCGGAAACTAACAACACTTTCTATTTGCGACATTTTCTGGTACGCACGTGTAAACACGCCTCGATTTGGCGGTGCGAATGCGTTCCCAAGTGTAACCTCAAATCAATTCAAGGTCAGTCGAGCAACACCCAGACCCAGAAGTGGTAAAAATGACCTCGTGCGCTCCGGCTACGCCGCGCCGCCTGCACCGCGCGCCTTTACGCTCTTACGTGAACTAGAAGGAAGTCGAAACAACCTTGCGAACATTGCGCTCGAAACTATCCCTGGTTTATTTTCAAGAAAACACCCGCCTGAGAACTGAAATAACCCGGATGGAGGTAGGATGAAATTCACGCCCGTTTTCTAATTGCTTATTCACACACACTGTAATGCTGTGATGTAACTGTTGAGCAACAATCAAATATTGTAAAAATAACAATCTAAAATGATTGTAATGATAAACAGTCTCGAGATGTCTGAAGGTGTTCGCAACACAAGATTTCAATGGAATTTTTGCATTACGCAAGCCGTAATTTTGGTGCAAAACAACTATGAAATACCTATCGAAAGCTCAATTAGTTCCTTAATCTTAATGTCAATCGTCATGTTGTGTAATTGTGTTTTATTACCAAATGCGTGTGAAGTGACTGCAGGTTCCTAATGCCGACGTTGGGTAAGCGGTGTCTAAGCGCATCTTCACCGCGCCTTTGTCTGTGCAGGGAACGATGCACTATCGTGCTGCACTATGACCCGCGCCTCTCGACGCGGGTTGCGTCCTCAGTAACCTCTTAATACTAATTTTAAAAAAAATGTACCTTGCAAACTATGGATTGTAAGGCCTGAAAACAAATGTTTATTCTATTCTATTCTATTCTATTCTACTCATTTTCGTTCGGTTTGAAATAAAAATACTTGTGTGTGTTAATACGTACTCCGCAGAAAAATCTTACCAGAGTGATCATGTGGTAGCTTAGTTACTAGAAACCTGACTGTCAGAGGCTATAGGTATGCGATCCCAGGTTACATTCCCGGTAGCGGTAAATTAAATACTAGTTCAAGTACTACTGTAGTCGAGTAACATAACACGTTAAAAATTATTGGACGAATCACATAAAGAGGTTAAAAATTACTTTAGTTTTAACTTACTCGAGTTAACGATGTCATAAATCATAAAAAACAAAAAACCGCCATCAAAAACGCAAAAAATAACTTCTTTTAAAATTGAAGGCACCTACCTAATAGGTTAGTCCCACTGAAGTCGGCTTTTTTGGTGAAAATATTGTGGTCGCCGACTTCAGTTGGACTAACCTATTAGGTAGGTGCCTTCAATTTTAAAAGAAGTATTTTTTTTTATAAACATTTATTTTATTTTATACTTTTTTAGTGATTATAATACGCTCTTCCGTAGTCCCACTTACTAGTTCATATGAAACTTTAAGTTTCAAGCGCGCCGCAAGCTAAGCCGCCGGAAAGTCATAGTCATATTTCAACAAGTAAATATTCTTCGTTGTAGTCCCTCAACTATCTTAATCGTGATATCTGATCGCCACCCTTGAAATAGGTATCGTTGAGGAGTTCCGATGGCCATCTGTGGTCTTCATCATCAGTTCCACTTCCCCAAATGATACTTTCTGAATGCAAATGCTAGATTTAATACTAAAATTGCTATATGTTTGCCTACAATCTTTGAGGAGTTCCCTCATTTTCTCACTGATCGCAATGAAAACACAAAAAAATAAACCACCACAACCACCTCCACCTCGAAAATATACTCTATTAAACCAAAAAAAAAAGTTCAGTATCGGTCCAAAATTGACAGAGTATCGGTAAACAAGCACACATATATTTTTTTTACATACAATGGAACATATAACCTCCTCCTTTTTTGAAGTCGGTTAAAAATAAATCAAACATCACATGTTCCCGGCTGACTGTACTAAAACCATGACAAAGCATAATATTTCATCCCACTCTACTCGTACATAACATTGTTGCCTAACCTAATCGTAGGTCGCGAACTGAACTTTCGATGTGTGACAGACTCATTTTAACAACCGGTATTTGATTCGGTCAATTGATTGGAAAATTAATTAGTACGGAATATCAGGTCAACCACGGCCCATAGACGTGTACGCGCACAATCCGTGTTTAACGGATAAACAAGGATATGGAAATGTTCATAGTAATTATTTAAGTACCTATGGATCCGATTCCTACGCTTACGACACTATACACATACAGTGTAGGTATCAACTAATAAAACTATTCTTATTACTGAGTGGCCGACAGACAGATAACGCCCTGAACTAAGTATTGAAAAAAGACACAAAATGTGAAAATTGTGGAAAAGCAACAAAAAAACGACAGTTTTTGAAGTACCTAGCGGGCGTCACCTACGCGATAACTGCTGCGGCTGCACAGCTGCTGCATCAAAAAGCCGCGTCTCCTGCAAAACACCGGGGACATGCGCAATGCGCAACCCCATTACTAACAAGATATGATCATAGATGCTTTTCAATTAAGAAACCGCCTTTTGGCTTAGCAGAGCTCTGCACCACGGTGCCGAGAATGCCGTGTTTTAGGGTTCCGTAGTGAACAAGGAACGCTTATAGTTTCGCCATGTCCGTCTGTTCGTCCATCCGTCTGCGCTTATATTCTGAGACTCTTGGGGCTACAAAGCTGTAAGTAGGCATGGTAATACATATTCGTCACGTGTAAAACGGGGTTGATTTTTTCACTCGTCTATTTTATTACAGATGAAAACACATACGTAGGACAAGTGATTCCACCAACAGATATAACATCAAAAGAAATTGGAAAAAGGATAACAAAAGCTTGAAAGGTGTACTGGTCCATGAAAAATATCATGAAGAACCGGGATATGCCAACAAATTGTAAAACCAAAATCTTCGATATGTTCATCTTTCCACGTATCAAAAACGGATGCCAAACTTGGGAACTGACGAATAAACTCCTACAAAAATTAAAAGTATACCAGCATACTATGGAACGCTACACTTACATAAAAAAACCATGTCGGACCATGCTCAGTGCACGGTTCCGAAGCCGTTAACTACTACAAACATAAAAATCATCTAGTAATTTACTATTTGAAGTCATTTGGTACCGTCTTGGATGATTTTAGTAGGTATAAACGCTTTAATCACCTGTATCTCAAGAACCAATGATGTCTACTTAGTCGTGATAGTTTTCCTTGTAAATTCGTTATATGCGCTTTCATTAAGGATTTTTTTTCAAATTTTTAGTTTTTGTAGTTTTGGCTGTAGGGGGGTGGGAACACTTGACTCTAACAAAAATTAGGGCTAAAAAATTGTTTCACTAACCCGCAACATTTTTGAAAAACCTATCTAACGACACCCCACACTATGGGGTAGATGAGAAAAAAAATACATCACCACGTTACGTGTAGGGGAGGCAGACTTACAAAAAATATTGTAGGTACCACTTTGTTGGCATAGCTAATATGAATATTCATGCCAAATCACAACTTTCTAGTACTAAAAGTCTCTGAGCTAGGCTGTGGACGGACGGACGGACATAGCGAAACTATAGTTTGACTACGGAACCCTAAAAAGAAAGGCAGAGAGAAGCTAACTACCATAAGAAAGAGGACTAAGGAGGAGGAGGAGAATGTATCCGTAGCAGTAAAAACTTTGAAGTGGAAATGGGCAGGTCACATGGCAAGAGATCCCACAAACAAGTGGACCAAAGAGATGGCAGAACCCAAGAGATGGAACTAGTAAAACGGGGAAGACCAAGCTTAAGTTAGGCAGATGACCTCAGGGAACAAGTAAGGAAAAACTGGATTGGAAAGGCACAGGACAGAGATATTTGGAGAAGGCTGGAGGAGGCCTATGCCCACAGGGCGGACTGATGGAAAATAATAATAATAATAATATGAAAACTATGTTTAATATTTGATTAAACTAAAACTAATCATGTACCTACTAAATTATTTATAATATAATAATAATGTTACCCTTATGGAAAAAATATAATTGCAAAATGTAACAAACTAATCAGTTATTCTTCTTCTATTTCTATAATATTTTATTGTGTGCGGTATCATACGAAAGTTTTTTGTAAGTGAGAGTAATAAAGTGCATTTTTCGATTCAGGGATCCGTTCTCGAAATATTAAGGTTTAATGTGATAATTTATGATAGAGTCAAATCCCGGCAAGCCTCCTACCAACTAAACTGTTAGTTTTGGATTTATGTGAAAAAGTCACGACAGCAATATATTGTATAACGAAGTTAAAGGAAAACTTACACCTAAGTAGGCTGAGTAATTCTCGACCAATTTATAAAAGAATCCCTACACTGCGCGTGGCCCGACACGACACGCTCCTGCCCGGTGTTTTTTCAATGTTTGTAGTATTTTGCAAGGTAACGCCTTGAACTTTTGTGTATAATCACTTCAGTATTTTAATCAAGAATTTCAACACGTTATTTCAACTAGGTGCAAAATGCGGAAGAATTATAGTCCTGTTTAAAATTATCCAGTTTGCCTACCAAGTTAGATCGGTGCACTGAAAGTCGAGAATTTACGATATCATAAATTTATCTTATATAACTACGCAACTAATATATATGGTAATAATATTCCTTATTCTACCGAAGTAGGATAATAAAATCACAGTTCAAAATTATATTAATATTTGTTGTTATATTTATTTTTTTGCAACATTTAATCTAGCAGTATTCTAGTAGTAGTAGTAGTAATGTAAATTGTGAACGAATAAATCATTTCATTTTACATTTTTCATAGTTTGATAAAGTTTGGCACAGAGTAGTCAAGTCTTTACACCCGGGAATTAACATCCCATCCATCCATCAGTAATTAACTAATGATTAGCTAATAATTAATAGCATTCATGTGACCTCGCCAAACTTGTAATAGAACTTGTCTATCATGTTCGTGTAGTTTTTGATAATTTTGTATGATATTTATAAATAGTATTGATCACATCAGAGTGAAAGTAACACAAGGTAGTTTTGAATAGTCGAGTGACGCTCGGTCGGTAATGTCGGTATGCGTGGTATTACTCGTATTTACTTCGTTTGCGATAGGCACATAGTTCGTGATGTAAATGGTTTGTAACTAGTTAGCTACCGGTTCTAAGTCCCTGCTTTATTCCACTATGTTCTAACGTGATTCTCTAGCTATTTACGACCAATACATAATTCTATTGGGTACTTACCTTAATTAAGGTATAGATAAACACTTTACATAGCTAGAAACAGGTATCAGAACCAATGTTTACACACAAAAATATGGGTCTAAAATCAATGAGCCAATCAATCATTTTAAAAGCTTGCACGCCTATGGTGTCTCTTTGTCAAAATTAATACAATGATATTAGGTACAAACACTTTCTCGTTGACTGTCATCCCTAAAAGTAATGTCATGCAAGGTATTCCTATAAGCTTAAGTATTCAATATTCCTCTGCAAACAGGAGTTCATAAACGTGTACACAGTATCGCAAAAAAGTAAAATCGCACAGCATGATCTTAACTCCTTCACATTAAAATAGAAAGGCAAAACTTTGGAAAGCATATTCCAAACATGTACAATTAATTATACTGAAAATGAAAAAAATACCTACAAGTAATTTATGGCGAAAATTAAAGTAGTGTTACTTACAGGGCTATGATTCTCATGGTTCCAATGTGTAGAGTCGCGGGTTTCGCAAGAGGTTATGAAATCGGTGCTTTTCCGCGGAGCGGCTCGGAGTAGGTCCACGGTGGACGGAGGCCGCTCTCGTTCTGCCGGTCCCGCCGCGGAGCCCCGGCAAGAGCACTCGCGTCTCCCGCGCCTCTACTGACGCACTAGCCTGATTTACGAGTACTCGGTATGCCGCGAGCGTGCCGACGACAAGCTAGACGCTCCGCATAACAGTGTACAACGCCATTTAGGAATTTTACCAAACCCGTTGTTATTGCAAACATGAGGAACTAAGAGGAATAGTTTGTTATTCCGTGATTTGAGGAGACCCTATTCAGCTCGACGGTGTTTCGTACTTTCTAAATTTTAATGTTGTATGAAAAGTAGAATTTTAAATAACTAAATGAGGCCTATATCGCACCATATCTACATCGTGTTTATTTTTACAGATTCTATCAATTCAGCAATGAAGAGTAGAGTGGGTGAATCAACTTTTAAAGTACTCCCCATTTTTCGACGTTTCACAAATTATAATATGTTTTTAGAAAAACTATTTATATTTGCTATCGACGTGGCTTATATGTTTATTAAATCAGACAAATGGGCTAACATTTGAAATAATTTATTTTAAATAGTACGGTTTTAAATATTGATATAGATGGTAACGCAGGGGACGATGTCGTCCCTAGGTTTTGTATGAAAAATGTAAATTTTTCCCTAAGATCCCTCTTTGCCCGTAGTACAGTTGGCTATGACAGGTTGACCGGACAACGGTAAAAAAAAATAACAGTGTTACAGTTGACCGGACCATTTCTTTTTTCAGTAAGGCGTGGTACAGTGGACCGAAACAGAGTAATTTTATTTATAACTATAGTACTGTTATACAATTGTGGACGGAATGTACAGTTAAAATGAAAAATGTTAAATAATAATGTTAAATGTTATCTTAAGGCTATTAAAAAAAAAGAATCTTATTGCGATATTGAATACACAATTGGACCCGGTAGGTGGCGCTGCTGTCGGTATGTCACCAACTCCTAAATGGGTTCAGTAACTTCCTCAATTCATAAGCTTTCAAAACAGTGCAAATTTTGTCCACTTCATTACAGGTTTTAATAATTAAGTTTATTAAACGAGCTGAATAGCTCGATGTGAATTTAATTCAGAAAGCTCTTGGTTTCGTTTATTGATATTACAAACCATATAAAACATACACTTGTAAGTTGTAACGTGTGCATAAAATTGTTTTTTTTTTGTAATTTGTAACGTGTGTATAAAATTATGTTTTTTTTAAATTTCATAAAGATAAAGGTATTTTTGTGATCGTTATAGTAAGTAATAAGTCAGTATAATAATATTTTAATTTTGGGAATAGTATAAATAGATATTGGAGAATTTTCAAGCTCCTTAAGTGATGTTTTAATGTTGTTTTTTTTAATAGTTATTAAAATTATGTAGGTAGATGACCATATAAAGCATACACATATAACGTGTATTGTTTTTTAAGTTTTGTAACAATTATTTTTTAAATTTTATGAATTTTAAAGTATTTTCAGCATCATTTTTATACAGTCGGTAATAGCTGAAAAAAAAAAGTTAATAGCTTCACAGCCGTTACTATGGGTCGGTAATAGAAACAATCGACTTACCCACTTTTTTAATTATTTTTCACAAGAAAATACATTATTTTGTAGCATTTATCTTGGTAATTATAAACCCAATATATAAGAATGATCAATTTCAAAATTGCCTTAGGAGGGTCGTTAATAGCTGCGTTTACCTTACCTTAAAAGTTGATTCACCCTAGTACGACTTAAAAGATGATGATCAATGTACCTATTAGTTAGACCACGTTTTAATTGGGGTTAATTTAACAATTACGTTTTTTATAAGGCCTACACTATTATCTATTCTGTGATCCTACTTAAAATACTTACCGTTCCACGTTGCTCACGGGGCCTTATTGCTTATGGACCTACGTTTTACCCCTATTGCAATCGTATATTTTACGACTCTATTTCGCCCTTACTGTTAAGAAAGTAAGAGGTTTTTCATCACACTTGCTCGTAAATAGTGTCCTAACATGCTAGAAAAATCGACCGTAAATCCAAAATAATACCCGCGGGCCTTTTTTTACCATTACGCCCTATCTTACGTAATAGCTTTTTTTTAAATATAATGCGTGTACTCAAACTATCATAATGCGTCAGGACGCCAATTCTTGTGCCATTCGATATGAAGTTTCATTCGAGATGAAATGTCAGTTGCATACAATTTTCTAAAAATCTCGCATATAAACTATTGATCTCGACTGTCACTAGAATCGGACTCCTGAACACGTTTGACATTATCTGTGGTGAGTCATAGAAAATGATATAGTCTGCCGAAGTAAGTGCCGATAATTATAATTTCATAAATACTGATTAAATTAAATAAATTGTGCGATTCAAAAAATGTCGTCATCCGACGATAATATGGGATATGCGACTCCGCCGGATATCGCCAAATTAATAAATAAGTTAAAAATATGATATTTTGTCTGATTTTATTTTTTTCCTCGCAATTGTGATGAAAAACATTGTAGTTACACGGGTGGTAAAGGAATTACAAAGCTCGAGTCATTAAAGCCCTCAGCCTTCGGCTTCGGGCTTCTAACAGACTCTCGTTTGTAATTCTGCCTTTACCACCCTTAATACACAATGTTCTATAACAGCTCTACAAATACAACACGATTGGGGAAATGACAATTTAGATGATATAATCCTGAAGAAAAGAGTTGGACATAAAAAAAAAAAAAAAAGTTAACTTATTTATCCTTAATCATAAAGATAAACCAAGTTTTCATTTTCAGGAACAACATTTTTTATTTATGCATCTGGACCTCTCCTCCACAACGCACCAAATAATTACAAAACTCACTCTTATTTTGCTGACTTGTAAAATTGTTCATACATGATTTTTGTTTAGCTATCACAGAAAATCAAATGAATAAATGTATTTATATATTTTCTCTAATTTAAGGTCGATTAATGCCGTGTATTAACTTTACCCACAATAAAAACTTTTGAAAAGGGATTCTATCTTTTAATCAATTCCAACACCAAAATACACATAAGCTTCGCCCGTACTACCATAGATTTTTCCCCTTCTTTTCTTTTTTTTAGATTCATTTCCGCTCGAATGCCCGCATCATTCCTTTTGACATACAATATGTATTTTTTTTTTATATTTTAAGACTTTTTTAATAAAAAAAATATTTATTGTAGCTTGCTTGCATCGCAATGCACTTCTGTAATAATATATGTTGGATCATACAGAGCTAATAATGGTCGTTCCATCAATTTAGTCTAAATAGACTCGAATGCTGCTATTTGATCTAGTCCCCATCGCCAAGGCGTATCAGTTTTAGTGAGCTCGGTTAATGGCTTAGCCTCTCTGGCAAAATTGGGTATAAATCTACGGAAGAAACTGGCTAGGCCAACAAACTATCTAACTTGATGGACGTTAATAGGGCATGGAAACGAAGCTACTGCTTGAGTTTTTCTCATTCCGAGTCGGAAACCTCGGTCTGACACCTCGTAGCTCAAGTAGTAACTTGTTTTGAATAAGTGACATTTATCTATATTAAGCGTCAGTCCAGCTTTACGTAACGCACTTAATTATTTTAAGCTTTTGTATTCCTTCCTCAATGCTGCAGGAGACAATAGATCATCCATATATGGCATAGCAAGATCATATCTATCTCTGCCAAGAGCTTTATTTATCATGTACTGAAATACAGCAGGGGCATGAACTAGGCCGAATGGCATTCGTGTATACTCGTAATGCCCATCCGGGGTTATGAATGCAGTTAGATGTTTCGAATTCTCTGACATGGCGATTTGATTAGCCTGATTTAAGATCGAGGCTATTGAAAAATCTCTTACCAGTCTGTCAAGTTGATCATCTATGACTGGCATTGGGTAAGAGTCTTCTATAGTTTTTTTGTTCAGTGCCCGGTAGTCGATGCAAAGTCGTTGTTCACCGTTATTTTTCTTGATTAGCACAATTGGGCTCGCATATGGCGAATTTGACTCTTGAATTATTCCAGTATCTAGTAATTAGTTTATAAGAAGAAGAAGAAGAAATATATTTATTCACCAACCATAAGACACACATACATATAAAAAAGACTTAAAGATTAAAGAAAATTAAGGCACTTAGAAGTGTGTCCTCACGGCAGTGAAACAGACACTGGCTCAGTAAAATGCTGAGGTGTCAGACACCTACAGCGCTGATTTTCAGCCAATACCGACGGTGACTCACGGAACGCGGTACTAACATACAATATAATACGTGTAAACTACTTATATAATTTTTGCGGTAAAAAATTAATAACAAATCAAATAATAAACTAATAAAACGCGTACATGCTGATAAACAGCCTTGATATAATAAAAATGAATAAAAGGGTAATTTTAAAAGCAACAGGTTGAAATATTATCGTATATAAGTGCTGGATGAGGGTTAGGATTTCTGGAATGTCAAGAAATTGCCCTTAAGCTTGCGCTTAAAGGTGTACCTGCTAGACACAAGAACAATATGTTATCTTTCCAAGGAAAGATAACATAATATATTTATAAGATTCCTAACGATTAGTTTTTCACTGTATGATAAACGATGTGGTTTATAAGCAATTGGAGCATCATCTTGAAGCTGTACGTGCATCTCTGTTACAGATGTAGTCCTTAATTCGTCTAAATTTAAAGCAAAGCAGTCGCGATACTCGTTTACTAACTAAAAGCGTTCGTCTTTGTTGGTCATTGATGTCAGTTCCCATATTAAGCATGTCAATTGTGATAGCGTAATTTTTTGTCTTTACTCTTGTTTCGTTAATTAATGTCATTTTCCTTACCTGTAATTTCGTTGAACTATCATGAACAGGAATGGAGTTTTCACCGATTGGTACTAGCTAGGGCATGAATTCCGAGAACTCGGAATCTCGAAATCTCGGAATCTAGGGCCAATTTTTCCGATATTTCAATTCCGAGATTAGACGGAGCTATTGCTATTTAAAGTGTTTCGGTATTCCGAAACACTTTAAATATCGAAATTGAATCGGAATTCAATTTCGATTGGGCTTATCAATATCGTAATTCCGGTATTCATTACCTTTTAATTCCGGTATTGTAATATCGAAAATTTCGAAACAAACGTAGTATTTCGAAGTTATCTGTGGCTTTGCCTGGTTTAGTTTCAAGTTAGGTACAATACATAAATGACAACACCTTCTATGTATTAATGACAAATAAATCCTTCCATCGATTATAGATTAGCAACTTGTACAAGGGTTGCACTGAAAGTTTCGGGAATAAAAAAAATAGACAAGTTTAAAGAGTTAAATGTACATTTACTGTTTTTTAGCCCGTGTGGTTGCCGGGTTAGAATAGTGCCACTCCATGTCTTCCCGTGGATGTCGTAAGAGGCGACTAAGGGAATAAGGGCTGGTAGTATTGTTAGGCGACGGGCTTGCAACCTGTCACAAATACACTAGTAAACTTCTTGGCCTGATTGTGCAAAATGTGGTTACAGAATTATCAACAAGTCTTTTTGGGGTTGTTGGTATTTCTGTAGCTCTGCCTACCCCACTCTGGGAATGAAGGCGTGATGTTATGTATGTATGTATGTTTTTCAAAGTATTCTCCATGCATATTTATTTTTTTTTTTCATTCGCTCAAACAAATTATTGAAACAGTTATTCCATTCCAAAGATGTAGTCTCGGAAATGGCACTTTTGAAGGCGTCCACTGCTTCTTCGGGTGTCTGGAATCGTTGACCGCGTAGCTTTTCTTTAATTTTAGGGAAAGTATAAAAATCGTTAGGACGCAGGTCGGGCCTGTATAGAGGATGAGTCATTAATTCGATGTTATGATGGTCCAAATACTCCTTTGTTTGACGAGCGGTGTGTGGGCTAGCGTTGTCATGATGAAGAATGATGCGTCGGTTGCAGTTTTCTGTCCTGAGTATATTAACGATTTCAGGTAGACAAATTGTAGTATACCAGTCAGCATTAACCGTTCCAAGATCCTCAAGTGCAATAGTCGCAACATGCCCTGATTTTGAGACAAAAGTAGCTACCATCTTTTTCGCCGTGCTTCGGGAGCGAACAACCTTGGTCGGTCGCAGCTCGTTTTCAAACACCCAAACTCTTGATTGGTTTTTATTTTCTGGTACGTTTCATCACCTGATACGATATTATATACTGCGTTGGCAGTTCCTGTGTTAAACCTTTCTAACATTTTTCGGCCCCAATTGACACGGACCCCCTTTTGTTCATCGGAGAGTAGGTGTGGGATCCAACGGGAAAATAGCTTTCTCACGCCCAGTTCTGTTTGCAAGATTGTTTAGATTTGACTCATTCCAATCCCTACACATGACTGAATTTCACGATATGTGACATGTCGATATTTGTTGATCAGAGGGCTTATTGTCTAACGCACTCGTAATCACGATCGTTTTCATTTTGAAAATCGAACGCTCGTCTGCATACAATATGAAAACAATTTTTATTTTTATTTTATTTTATTTATTTGGGGCATCAACAGCGATAGATGTTATAGAAACCAAACATATGATACAAAACAGTAAGCCAATAAAAGATGTCCACAAAAATACAGTTATGTGAATACAACATAAGCAACAATATTAACAACTTGAAAATATGAGCAAAAAGAAAGAGAACAACTTAACACAAGAATAATGTTCGTTAGCTCTGAGAGTGCGCGTGTGTGTGAGTGTGTGTGTGTGTGTGTGTGTGTGCGTACGTGTGTGTGTGGTGTGTGTGTGTGTGTGTGTATATATATATATATGTGTGCATAAGTGTGTGTCTATTCACCTAAAGATTCCCCATAACAAGAGTGACACGTTTCTTAAGCGCAGCCTTACTACAGTCAAATAGATCCACGTTATGAAATTTACGGTTAAAGAAACTTTATTCTCATAAGAATTACAGAAATTCGCTTACATGAGAATATTCTAAATTTATATAAAACTTATTATATCTAAGCATGCAGTACAAATAAGTAGTATAAAATCTTTACAATTTAAATCAATTAAATCAAACAAAGGTGGGTAGAATTTGAGTGAGAAATAATCTAATGAGCTTGTTTGCGTTAGTTACCACGGAGTCGCATTGTATTAGCGGCGCAGATAACAGCGCGGCGCGAGTGCATTGATGTAAGATCGGGATCGTGTGGATGCGGCAATTGGATGCAATGAAATGTGAATTTAGAGAAATAAAACAATGCATACAAAGTACCAAAATGTATGATGTTTAGAGATGGCTGATTGTATGTATAGGTATGTATGTATGTATGTATGTTTGCACGTGTGTGTATATATGTTTCCAATTATGTTTATGTGTATTTTGTAAGTATGATTGTGAATATTTATGTTTCTGACACGACAATT
The DNA here is from genome assembly GCA_949316455.1 of Acleris holmiana. Taxonomy (NCBI): domain Eukaryota; kingdom Metazoa; phylum Arthropoda; class Insecta; order Lepidoptera; family Tortricidae; genus Acleris; species Acleris holmiana. The sequence continues at coordinate 59,694,777 of OX438762.1, read as the reverse complement.
ATATACGTACCTACTTATACATTATAACAATGACACATTATTCTTAATATATTGCTTACATTTGTATTTAAATACATTTAATGATTTGATATTTCTTATTTCTAAAGGTAGTTTGTTATACAAATTTACACCTTCATGTGTTATATTACGTCGTCCATAATTTGTTCTTGATCGGGTAATCATTAAGTTTTCGGCGTTTCTATTACGGTAGTTATGTAGGTCTTTCTTTTTAGTAAAAGTTAATTGTGAATGTATGTCCTTATGCAGTATTTTTCTAATTAATAAACAAATGTTGAGGGTGTAAAGTTGTTTAACAGACATGAGTTTTGTTTCATTATATACTTCTACAGTAGGTTTTAAATAATCATAGTGGAACAATTTTTTTATCAATTTGTTTTGCGTACATTGTAGTTCTTTTAAATTAGATTTAGCTGCAGTACCCCACATTTCGATTAGATATTGGAGGTGAGGTTTTGCCAGTGAATTATATATCATATATGCTACTTGACGGGGAAAACAACTAACATTAGCGCGCAAGCAACCAACCAGTCGGGATAACTTATTTTTTACATGAGTAACATGTGTTTTCCATGTTAAACCGCTGTCCAATATTAAACCTAAATATTTTTCTTCATTACTAACGCATAATATTTCACCATTTATTTTAAGTGGTGCAAAGTTGGGGATAACTTTATTCTTAGCTTTAAATATTATATGTGATGTTTTTGATGCGTTTATCGTTAGCAAATTATACTGAAACCAATCGAACAAAATATCCAGATCCTCTTGTGCTCTGGTTAATACGACATCAATTGAATCCCCATAATAAAATAAGCAGGTATCATCTGCATATAATGTAAGGTCTCCATGGAGGGGAACTTCTTGTATATTATTAATATATATTAAAAATAGTAATGGCCCTAAAATGGATCCTTGAGGGACACCACAGATAATGGGAAGATGTTTACTTTGGTACTCATCTATTTTTACTACTTGAATCCTGTTTTTTAGATAAGATTCAAATATTTCGTAAGCCGCTTCAGTCACACCTACGCTCTGGAGTTTCTTCAATAGCAGGGTATGGCTAACCGTGTCAAAAGCCTTCTTCAAATCAATGAACACACCCAGAACTATGTTTTTACTATCTATATTTGATTTGATGGTAGTTACCAAGTCTGTTGTTGCCGAAAGTGTGCTCGATTTGGGTCTAAAGCCATATTGATGTTTGGAGAGAAAGCCTATTGATGTTATGTGCTTATCAAGACGATCGTAAAGAATCTTTTCAAATATTTTAGATATTATGGGTAATACCGATATAGGCCGATAGTTATTTATGTCAGATTTTGTTCCAGATTTAAAGATCGGGGACACTTTCGCAATTTTCAGAGTGTCAGGAAAGATAGCATCATCTAAACACTTATTTATGCAGTGACTTAGTTCAGCAGATATTGCCTTTTTTAAACATTTCAATACCTTAGTGCTAATTCCATCTATACCTGTGCTCGTATTGGAGTCCAGGTAATCAATATATTTTTCAATTTCGTCTAGGCTACTATGATCTAAATTACATAAGAAAATGTTTTTTACAAACTGAGTAGGTATTGTATGCGTAAGATTATCATGGTATTTGGGAGGAATCTTGTTTGCTAAGGCATTACCAACAGAAGAGAAGAAAATGTTAAAGTGTTCACAAACAAGATTTCCCTCAGTTATTAGTCCTTGGTCAGTGCAAATCACTGGGAGTGTACATTTACTTTTTAATTTATTAGTTGCAAAGGTGTTGATAAGATTCCAGGTCTTCTTCGGCTTATTACAGCATTTTTTGAACTCTTCCAGATAATATTTTCTTTTTGTACTCATGATTTTCTGTGTTACTTTATTTCTTTCTGTTTTGAACTTCGTTTCAAGATCTTTGTTGTTAGGGTCCTTTTTTAGCTCACTCCATAGTTGATTTCTTATATTTATCCCTGTTAAGATAGTTTTATTTATCCAGTCACTTTGTGGTAAATTAAGTATTTTTATTTTTGTTTGAGTACTCATACGTATATTTTCTTTTATAAAGTTTTCTAGTTTTTTATATTCGTGATCATTATTCTCTAGATTTCTCAAATCAAATTTATTGTTTAGATCAGAGTAATCTACCGACGTATATGTGATCTTCTTCTTAGGTGTTAGCTTCTGTTTCTTAATGGCTGCATATATTTGTTTGTGGTCTGAGAGCGATGATTCGATGATTGCCAGATGAAAGTTATTGTCACTCAAATTTGTACATACGTGATCCAGGATAGACCAGGTTGTGGACGTTTCTCGTGTGCAATGTTGCTTATCTATTTTGTTAATTATTTTGTAACCATTTTCATTTAGCATCTGTAGATACATTTTAGTTGTTTTATCTTCTAGTAATAGGTCCAAATTGAAATCGCCAAAAACAATAGCCCGCTTCTTGTGCTGTAACTGTACATCATAATCAACAAGAAAATTACTTACGTTTGTATGACTGGGTTTGTAAACTACTCCAACGTTTAACGCATACCGCTCTATGTACACCCAAAGGTAATTGTTTCCTGCGATATATTTGTCCTCTACCACTCTGTGTTTTAAGCTATCATGAATATATATAGAAACACCACCTCCTCTGCTGTCATTTCTATAGTTGTAATGATGAATGTAATTGGGCAGTTGCAATATCATTGCGTCATTTTCACATCTAATCCAGGTTTCAGTGAGGAGAATAATATGTATGTCATTATTAATCGACTTGAGAATGCATTTCAATTCATCAAATTTCCCTGGTTTGACAATGCTGCGTACATTTGCATAGAAGAAGTTGAGGGACTTTTTTGTGGTATTAATCTGGGTATAAGCGTTAGCAACTTGATGTGTGATGTAGCTTGATGTGGAAACTAAGAAGTCTCCATCAAGGTTTTCCTTGTTGCGATGGGTGAGGAGTTTTTTGGCAATGATTCTAATATTTTAGGTTCTCCTTTAACGTATTTGATACATATATTAGGTTCTCCGTTAGATTTTCGGTTTTCTAGTTCTTGTTTTAATCTTTTAAATGTTTCTCTTTGATGGGGCGTTTGGTCAGAGTATATTTTGACATCAGTAGCTGCTGCGTTATTTTTATTTCGCAGGATAAATTTCACCGTTTCATCCGACTTAAAGCATACCTTGATAGGTCTTTTGTTATTCTGTTGATACTTTCCTAGACGGCTTATTCTTTCAGGTTCGGGGCAGTCGGCTTTTATTATTTTTGTTATTTTTAATACTTCCTGTTTGTCGTAATCCGTCCTCTCGGAGAGAATTTCAGATGTTGGCTCTTGGATGCCAGCTATGATAATATTTTTTGCACGGATCATACGTTCTTGACATTCTGTGACCAGAGCATTATAAGTTGTAGGCATCACCAGCTCTTGTCCGTTAGACGATTTTAACTCTCTTACATCTTTTTCTAAAACCTCAACTTTAGTTTTCAGAGCATTGTTTGTTTCAGCTAAATTCGAGAAATCAGTTTTCATTTTATTCTGTTCGGTGGTCATGCACTCAATTTGGCTGCAAATATTGTTAACTTGACTTTTAATTGTACTTACATCATGACATAATTTGTTTATGCTTTCCGTTTGGGCGCTGCTACTCGTCATTATGAGAGACATCATGTCAGCCATTTGTTTTTTGAGATCCGACAGTTCATGCATAATATCTTCCTCGCTATCACGGACCTTGCGCTTATTACGAAATGTTATTTGAGAACTCTCAAACTCGGATGCTGTCATCAAATTTGGCTGCGATCCACCAAGCCCCGTCGAGATGCCACATCCATTTGGTGAGCGTAGTAGGCTCATTGTACACCCGCAGTTAGTAACTTGTTTGGACGCTGCAGATTATTTGAGGCACACGATATATTGATTTAAATTAGAGTCACCGACTTATTACTTTAAGGTTGAGTTTTAAATGAACAATATTTAATTATTTTTATAAAAGTTATTAATGTTGATGCTAAAGTCAATTGCAATTTTTTACACTTTCACTTTAGGTTCAGATTTGAATGTATGTTAATTAAAGTAAATTGAAATAACAAGTAACACGTCTGTACTGCACGCTGCCTTTACGGCAAATTTCTTATTATAATCTCTAAGAATACGAATAAGCGGCGAATTCTGAGCATATTTCGTTTGCGTTAAAGAGAGGCTAAAAGTGGTTCGTTCAGAGTGCCGAGTTCGATGTACAGGAACGTAAAACTTTATTTCCGAAAGTAGTGTTGGGCTGTCAATTCGTCCAGACAAGATATCACGCAATACTGATATGTCAATTAAGCGACGACGGTCTTCTAGGCTTAACACATGATGCCGGCGACACATTAACTCATATGTAGCGTCCCATTTGTTGACACGAAAATTCAAGTATCGTAAAAACTTCTTTTGAACTTTTTCAATTCTATTCATGTATGTGAGGTACTGAGGAGACCAAACACAGCTGCCGTACTCCAGTAAGCTACGCACGTATGCAAAGTAAACGCTCTTTATACAGCTTGCATCAGTAAATTCTTTACAAACCCGGAAGACGAAGCCCAAATTCTTGCAAGCTCGATTAACAATATCATCTACGTGCTGTTCAAAAGTCAATTTTGCGTCAAGCATTACTCCTAGATCACGAACGGAATTAACACGTTGAACAGGCAGGCCGCTAATGGTATACTGATGTCTAATCGGGTTAGGACTACGAGTAAAAGATATTTGAACGCATTTGGCAACATTTACGTTTATGCGATTGAGTAAATAATACTCAGACAATCGGTCCAGATCTTCCTGCAACTCACCACAGTCAGTAAGGTTACTAATGTCTAGATAAATCTTTTTGTCATCGGCATACATAAGAAAGTTAGATTTTTGAAAAGTTTCGTATATGTCATACAAATAGGCATTATATAATAATGGGCCCAGGTGAGATCCCTGCGGCACCCCAGAAGGGATATCCACGAAGTCTGATTTGCATCCACCCAGCACAACCGCCTGACATCTATTAGCGACATATGAAGACACCCATCTGAACATGTCACCATGGATTCCAAGCCAGTGCAACTTTCTTAAGAGAATGACGTGATCGACACGATCAAAAGCCTTTTCGAAGTCTGTATAGATCACGTCAACCTGCTTTCTTTTGTCCATTTTACGAAGTACAAAATCAGTAAACTCAACTAGGTTACATATAGTAGAGCGTTTTCTTAAAAACCATGTTGTTGCGGCGGTATCCCTCTACTTAAAATATTATAAATATTGGCAAGGACTAATTTTTCAAAAACTTTGCTGAATTGATTTAGAATGGAAATTGGGCGGTAATTAGTTATTTTTACTTTAGATCCCTTTTTATAAATCGGCACAATCAAGGCTTCTTTCCATAACTTGAGGAAAGTACCTTCCGCCAAGGATCTATTATAAATAATGGAAAGTGGTTTAAATAAACTTGACGCACAACACTTAATAAAGAAAGGAGGAATACCGTCACTACCAGCGCTTCCATTGGGATTAAGTCGTGACAAAGTTTTTAGAACTTGATCAGTAGAGATGTGTGCTGAGCTAATTGTCTCACCATTATCGCAAAATGGTGGTGCAAAGGAATGGTCCGGATACCTACTGGCTGGTTCGCTGAACACCGACCTGAAAAACTCGCTGAAACCATCACATATAGCTTGGTTACTGTCCAGAGTGCGTCCTTGGTGCTCAAATGAACCAGGGTAAGCAGAACCTCCGCGACGGTTTTTAATAAATGACCACAGATGTTTCGGATTGCATTTTACGTTCGTTTGAACTGTAAAAAGATACTCTGCCCATCATACCTCCTGAACAGCTTTCTGGCGCCTCCTTAATAATGAGAATTCGTCATAATCCAATGGGTTTCCGTATTTTTTCCACTTATAATGCAATTTAGCTTTTTCTTTTATTATTTGGATAAGGGCTGCGTTATACCACACGGGATATTTACGTTTATGATTACGAGTGTCTAATGGTATAAGCTCCATTATAACCACATTGATAAGTGAGTAGAATTTAGAGAGCACCATGTCTACGTTTGACACTGAATTGAACTGCATATCCCAGTCAATTTCATTGAGGCGTTCATTGATAACTTTATAATCGCCCTTGCGAAACCTCGGTTTGGGTTTACAACTTTCTGTCAAAGGCACTGAAAAAATATCACTTATGACAATTTCAAGAGACGGATGGTGCACATCCTCCTTAACTAGAGGAAACAGTGATCTCTGCACTTCAACCGCAAAATTACCAAAAATAAGGTCCAAGATATTGTGGCTCGAGTTTTTAGTTAGATTATACTGATTTAAGTTTGCCACACTTAAGCTCTCAATAAGTTTAAGGGCCGCCATTTGAACTTCAACAGCACCCCTCCGCTCAAAGGCTGGACTAGAGTCTTCGAACCATTGAATGAGGGGCAGGTTAAAATCGCCTGCGAGAAGGAAATTGGAGTCAGTTGCATCAGCAAATACTGCCTCAAACTTGGAGACCATACTCGAGATGTGGTTAGACAAAGCGGGACCAGGTGGCGCATATGCTGAACATATGTGTATATCACGTGGTGAAGACCGAGACGCGCAATGACTCAACGCAGCGGCGGGGATCGTCACCCAGAGGCATTCGATCCCAGGGCGAGTCCACTCGGGACGCACGCGCGCACCGAGAGAACACAACACCAGGATCATGACACCGCCACCATCAGATTTCCCACTTTGTATTCTGTCTCTGTCCAACCTAAAAACATCGTATCTATTATCACACAATTCAGTGTCCAGGACACCGTCGCACAACCAACTCTCAGTGATAATAATAGCATCATAATCACTATTTAAAACGCTTTGATAAAACTGATGTGTTTTCGTTCTTAAACCTCGCGTATTTTGGTAAAAAAGTTTTAGGTTAGATATGGGGTTCATGAAGGGTGGGTACTTAAATGCCGAGAAAAGTGGACATATGTAACAGTATGCCTTAAAAAGGCAGCGAGTATTGCCGAGGAACTCAAAATTATAATAAATGTATAATAGATGGGTAGGTTCATTAACATGTGTATATATAAATATATGTGTATATTTGTGTAGTGTGAGTGTGAGTTATGTGTGTATAGATTGTACAGATTGCTTAAAAATACAAGCCAAACAATCATAGATAACTTAATACCAATAATAAACTTAGACAGCATTAAAAGAAAAGCTAGTTCGAAGATTTCGAAGTCATTCAATTTTTCGAAAGTCTACGGCTGATCTGATGAGAATAAGCGGCGCCTGGTCTGCTTTCCGGGCGTATATCTTACAATTCCGCACCCAAACATGCTCATAGCCCTTAGCAGAACAAAGTTGCTTGCAATCTTTAAGCAGTCTATTGTTTGCCGGAGTCAGATGGTCGTGCACGAATATTTTCTGAGAGCTACCGCTGAGGCCAATGTCTGACGTCTTGATCCCGCGGCATCTGCGCAAGCCCGAGAGAATGTCATCCTTTAACAGCCGCTGACGCAGTTTCACGACGATATTTCTAGGCCGACCAGCTTGAGGGCGCACGGGTTGAACTCGATGTGCAAACTCCACATCTTCCATACGGAGAGAAACGCCAGCGTGTCGAGCTATCTGCACAATAATGTTACCCGGAAACTCACCTGCCGACTCTGGCACTCCAGACACTTCAAGGTTATTTATGCGTAACCATTGCTGGTGCGCGCCAAACTCACCTTCGAGCTCAAGTATACGCTGCTGTGAACTCTCTAGTTTTTTTTCCAGTTCCTGGATGACGTTGACCTTCTCTTCTAGAAGTGTTAATTTATTGTTTAACTGTCCGGTAATCGCGGCGACATGCTTCGAGATCTCAGATTTTATTGTCTCCGTAATCTGCTTTTTTAATGATTCGTTGGAGCTCGCAATAATCATCAATAGGCATCGCGGCGCCCCCATCCGCGCCAACGGGAGCCAACCCGGGGGACGGCGCGAGCGCTCCTGCATCGCCGGCAACGCTTGCAGAGGAGCCAGTACGAGTCGGGGTACTATTGCTACGCTCCTCCATCTTGCAGACAGAGCATTTCTTTACCTCTTTTGTTCGTTGGAAAGCTTCCTAAAATCCTCTACAGATATTCGTAGGCACTGATAATGAAACAGGCGTGTACAACAGGCGCATCCCATAACACCTCCGGCGGCAATGAATTTGCCACATCCTTCGCATTTAGCCGTCATAGCGATAAGTTTCGATGCACAACTCAGGTATTTACAAAAATATTTGATGTGCCCGGTACCACTATCTTGAACGTCGAATTTATTGTTTGAATCGACTATGGCGCGCTGTTGTGCTACTCGTAGCGATAGAAGTTAGAGTTAACGCAGTCGCCTAAAACGGGGCACAGTAATAACCAGGGGTCGGAATAGGCAGTGCCTATTTGCCTAAACTTCGCGGGAGGACGTAACTAAGAGCGGTTATAACTACCAAAAATAATGTTTTCTTTTTATTGAATGCGGGAAAATAATAATATCACAAGTTAAAAATATTTATTGTATACTTTCGTGCACTTTCTTATGGAGCATCCCCATTATCAGCGGGGTCGCATAATGCAGGTAGTAAGTACACGGCTAAAGGAGTAATGAGATAAAATATTATATATTACGAAATACTTTGTTAGATTAATTACATCAGAAATAAACCAGAAATGTCATTTGTTCATGTTAAATTGTATACTTACGATAAATGTTTTTAGCATGTAATATTGAGTTATAGTATCAATTTCCACATTTATGCATTAATAAAAAATCCCGCATTCACTAAAAATAAATCGTTATTTTTGGTGGTTGTAACCACTCTTAGTTACGTTCTCCCGCGAAGTTTAGGCAAATAGGCACTGCCTATTCCGACCCCTGGTAATAACACAATAAAGTAAACTTTGATTTTTGCACAGCAATAAATGCTCCAAGCAACGTATTGTTAACCGCGTGGGTGCACACTAAATAAAGCTCCTCCGGGCGCTGCAAAATGTCTCGGCAAAAAGGTCACAAGCGCCATGCAGATTGCGGCACTTATGGGTTTGAGCCAAACGGTATGAACTTAAAGTTATGTCGGTAGAATGTCTAATGTTTTATAATTGTTTATTTGAAATACGTATCAATATGGTAATATAATCCACTTAGATTTTCACTATCACTCTCACAGTTATTAACAGTACGTATTTATCAAAATTAACTGAGTTCGATTCACGTTTTCCCAAGATATTAAATTGAATTGTGGAGCAAACAAACTTTGATGTTACGCGTAACTCGGGTCGGGTAGGATAGCGATGCATGCGACAATTGCTCCACTTTGAAGCCGGTTGCGATTGCGAGTGCGTTAGACAATAGCCCCTCAGGTCTCGCACTGCATTGACGTTTTCTTGAGTAACCGCGGATTTGGGCCGCCCTTCACGATCATCATCACTGAGCTTCACACGATCGCGTTGAAATTCGGAAAACCAGCGATACACGGTCGTCTTTGTTGTAACTCCCTCCCCAAATGCAGAAGTCATCCGCTCAAGGCATTGTTTTAATAGATAAACCACTTTTAAAATCATAAAAAATCATAGCCCTTACATTTTCTCGCGTTAATTCCATTTTGGCGGCAACGATTCGTTTTAAAAACAAATGACTGAAAAGTGTCTAAACTGCCAGTTGTAATGAGTCGACAAGACCTCTATGGTTATAAAAAGGTTGAATTTGGAACACTGTTACACAATTAAATAACCGATTCCCGAAACTTTTAGTGCACCCCTCGTAATCTGTCAGATCAGATGGATTTTACAACGGTCGTGGAGGTGGAAGGAAGCAAAAGTTCAAATGCAAGTGTTTTTGGGTTATTTTAAGTGTCGAGATTGCTAGTTAATGTGATATATGGCAGTGATTAATAATGTAAGTACTGGCCAACAGTCACTACCTACCTTTCATACCTAATAAATATAATATAAAAATTTGATTTTGAAACAGAATTTATTGAGCTAGAAATCTCTGATATCAAGAATATTTTCTTCGTGTCTATCTAAGTATAAGTATATTTTAACTTCGAAGGTGCGTCCTTTTTATTATGTAACGAATCGAATCGACTAACTTATTATAATGAAATTTAGGCTTAAATATTTTCAGTTTCTCGGTATTTAGGTTATACGGCTTTATTCTTATTTAAATAAGTACGATCAAAAATAAACTTTTTCTTTCAAAACTGTGTTTTTCTAATAGATCCCCAATTCCGATACTAGTATCTGAATTCCGATATTGAGACACAATACCGAATTTTAATTCCGGTATTGGAAATAGTCAATATTATATGCCCTGCGTAATTCCGAGATTCCGATGTTGAGGTTTAATACCGACTTTCAATTCCGATACTGGAAATCGTCCGATACTATATGCCCTAGCACTAGCCGTGCACGTGCAAGTAGTCGGTTCTTATTTAACACAATATCTTTTCTGCTAAAATTAACCACCGGTATCCGACTTGCTCCATTTTTAAGTGGGTAAAGACCTGGCAGTGTCATAATCTCTTTGTTTTTTTCTAATGATGTATTCCCAAGGTATAAACAATATCCGGTGAAGTCTGTGCCGCATCGTACCTTCAGTCACCTTTCAGGCATCACTTACTCACCTGGTTTTGTAATTATAATTATTCTTGATACGCATTTTTTTAACATACATGGGGTGCATTCGTACACAGTATGAAATTACATACATTTTGACTGTACGAAGGCACCCCAACCAGAACGATCCGAAAAGAAATAAGAAAGAAAAAAAACCGTTAAAGTAATCCCAAAACCATTGTTTACTTTGTTGTTTAATGTCAAACATCTAATTACAAACTATACAAAAATATTTTTTCAAATTTGAGTAAAACTTATTAGAGATTCAAAGGAGAACCAAAAATTACTTTCGGATCGCGAAAACACATATTAATTATTTCCGGCGAAATCTGCTGCCGCACTGCCATCACTTTTTAAGGGTAGCCTATGCATATGAGCGGCAGTGACGCATACAAATATGAACGCTTCAGAATGTTGGATACTCAAGATATGACCACTGTACGAATGCTCCCTGTGTACGAAGCCACCCCATCTTCCCCTACTAGTTAGTCACGGTAGTAACTTGTTGCAGTTTTGTCATTACGTTTCTTAACTGATGCATCTGGCATTCTACTCTGATCCCCAAATGTTTCTCGTTTACAATAATCTGTTATGTGCCCGATACAGTTGCATTTCCCACATTTTTGAAGTTCTTTAGACCATTTAGGCACTGTATGTCCGTACTCGCAACAGGCGCAAAACATCGTGGGGTTCTAGGTATGTGTCTAAAACTTCTTGACCTATCGTTGTTTTAATCCTGGCACGGTACTGTAATGAAAGAAGGATGTAGCAGTACATACTCCTTTCATTGTTTTCCTTTTTCTATTTTGTTATGTCGAAATGTCTCGAAATCTTTTGAATAAAAAAGATTTCGAAATATGGAATGCCCGCCGGTGGTTTTCAGGGGGACGCTCCAGAGTCTCCAACGGACTGCGTTGGCATTCACATGTGAATTAATGTATATTTAAACGTTAAAATAAATGAAAGAATATATTAACACTGCAAGACGTATACTTTTATTCTACGAGCTTAGTTAAAAGTGCGTAAAGTATTACGCTTAGGAATAGGCGCCTACCAGGCTTACATGTTGGAGCCGTACGGGGCATCGAGAATAAGAGAACCGAAGAATCTTCTCGCAAGCAAGAAGTGGAGTGCTCCTGACCTGAACCTGAGTGATATCTTTATTAACCTATTCTCGCTTTAAACTGTTCCCATATTGGTATTTTATTTTTGGTGCGTGTCCTTCCCATATAGCATAGCAAAATGGCGACTGGAAAATATAATGGGCTATCTGATACGGAGGATTTTTTAATGCAGTACCAGGCCATTGGAATCATCAAAGGATGGTCTGATGAGCAGAAAAAATATGCCATCGCCGCATATCTAGATGGACCAGCCCTTCACTGGTTTAAGACAAATTTTGAGGAATTCACGACCTACGCAGTGCTAGTGGAAAAATTGAAACTGCAATTTCCTTGCCGAGGTGATTTCGCACAAAAATTTTACTACAGAAGGCAGCAAAACAATGAAACGCTGATTGAATATTTCTACGCCTTAGAAAACTTAGCTGTTAAAGCTAAAATCGATGATGAAAGATTCATAAGGCATTTTATTACATCTATGAACCAGCATCACCAGTGGCTGTTGGCATCGAAGTTATTTGCATCTAAAGAGGAACTTAGAAAAACAATAATGCAAATGGAGGACATATTTAATTGCGACAACACATATGCAAGAAATGTAGAATTGCCAGTTTTTAATCCAGATGTAAACTTCGAAGAAATCAGGAACCGCGGTGATCAGCCGATGCACACACCACGATTCGATGAGTCGACACCGTTCGGGACGGCAGCTACAATAGCGCCACGCAGAGTGCACTTTGAACCAGAAGCACCACGCGAGTCACACGATCTTCGTCCTCGTCCGTGTCCACGCCCACGCCCTTGGACACCACAAGAAAGTTAATATTATACATGACTATACACAATTATATACAACTTTATAACTAAGCTCTAGCGTGAAATTTCTTTAACCTATTCCTATGAACAATAATACATTTGGTTACCGTACCGACTTTCCTGATCTTATAATTATTATTACAAAGCCTTGTAACAATTTCGAATGGTCCCTTGTATCTCCTAGCAAGTTTATTGCTTAATCCAGACTTGCGCTTCGGACAGTATAGCATTACGAAGCAAAAGACGGAATTGGGTGGTTTATTGAAAGGGTTCCGCGACACTTTTTCTTTTGCAACCCGAGAATTGGGATGTTATAAGGATACTTTTATTTCAGTGAATACCACGGATGATGAACCAGTTCATAAAGCACCGTATCGGGTGTCGAATAAACAGAGGCAAATAATTGATGCGCAAGTACAGGAGATGTTGGAAAATGGCCTAATACAGGAGTCAAGAAGTCCTTATGCTTCACCCGTTGTGTTGGTGGACAAGCCGGAGGGCCCACCAAGATTTTGTATCGATTTTAGAGCGCTAAACAAAAAAATAAGGATGGATTGTACCCGATTCCAAGGACGGATGATTTGCTTGGTTGTTTACAGGGAGCCAGATATTTTGCTGACCTTGATATGAATTCAGGGTATTGGCAGTTAGCTCTGGGCGAAGGCAAAGAAAAGACGGCCGTCGTGACGCATACGGGGCTATATGAATTTAATGTATTGCCGTTTGGTTTGAAAACGAGTCAAGCCATGTTCCAGCGAGTGATGGACAAGGTGCTTGCAGGGTTGAAATACAAAAAGGTTGTTGTATACGTCGATAATATTTTGGTTTATGGAAAAACGTTTGAAGAATTTGTGTCGGCATTGGAAGAGGTTTTATCGCGATTAAGATCGGCCAACTTAACCCTAAAACCGAGTAAATGCAAATTTGGGTACCAGAAAGTGACAGTTTTGGGACATGAGGTGTCAGCAAGTGGAATTGGGCCCGATGTGAACAAAATAAAGGCAATGAGGCAGATACAAACCCCAAGAAACGTAAAGGAGGTTAGATCAGTGCTGGGTTTGTACTCTTATTACAGAAAATTTATCGATAATTTTGCAGAGATCGCATTACCGATAACGAGCCTTACAAAGAAAAATAAAAGGTTTGTTTGGGCAGAAGAGGAACAGAGAGCGTTTGACAAATTGAAGGAGAAAATGTGTTCCGCACCGGTATTGGCATATTTCTCTAATGATAAGGATGCGATAACGAGAGTGTTTGTCGATAGTTCCGAGAAGGCGTTGGGAAGTTGCCTTTGTCAGGGCAAGGAAGGTGAAATGAAGCCAGTTGCATATGCCTCAAGAAAATTAAGTGCCGCTGAACAAAGATATTCAGTGACAGAGAAAGAATGCCTAGGATTAATATGGGCGATAAATTATTTTAAGCACTATTTGTGGGGAATGAAATTTCAGGTTGTCACTGACCATAGAGCGTTAATATGGTTAAAAAGCAAGCGTGACATGAACAGCAGACTCGCCAGATGGGCTTTATCAATACAGTCCTGGGACTTCGATATTGTATACTGCTGTGGCAAGGATAATGTCGTAGCCGACTTCTTGAGCAGAAATCCGTTGATCGAGAACCCGAGTGCAGAGTGTATGGAGAGAATTCCCGAACAAGAAGACGGATTCGTCTTATATGCGCTGAATAGCGATAGTATGAGGACGGCACAACGAACTGATTCATTTTGCCGCCATATTTTGGATCAAATGCGACAGAGCAATACGAATGTTTATCAAAATTATTTTTTGCAGGATAATTTATTGTATAGGAAAAGGGATATTGGACAAGAAACGAGAAAGCTCTTAGTATTGCCGCAAGAGAAGTTTGCAGAATGTATGCTAGAATTGCATGATGAGCCAGTGTCTGGAGGACATTTTGGTTTGTTTAAGACATATGAAAAGTTTAATGAAAGATATTACATGTCCAAGGCAGAGAAAAAAGTAAACGAATATGTCAAGTCGTGCCAACAGTGTCAACTGAGGAATGTCAACAAAGTGATCGCACCATTAATACCGATAAATGTTGCAGATTTATTCGACAAGTTTTGCGTCGATGTGGTAGGGCCGTTACAGATTTCGAATAAACAGAATAGGTATATTTTAGTCGCAGTGGAATACCTCTCGAAGTATGCAGTGTGCAAAGCCGTGCCCAGAGCCACCGCGGAAACCATCAATGAATTTTTGATTACCGAAATATTGTGCCGATTTGGAGGAGTTCGACAGCTGATAACCGACAAAGGCTCAGTATTTACTTCTAATACCATTAGAGAGACCGCAAGTCTTTTTAATGTGACGCTCACACATGCGACAACATATCATCCGCAAACAGTTGGTTTAGTGGAACGATTTAACAGGACATTGTTGGGCATGATCTCAAAGTATGTCTCGGAGGAGCAACGAGACTGGTGTACGTATTTGCCTATGGTATGTTATGCCTACAATAGCGCGAAACAGGCTAGCACAGGTGTGGAGCCGCATTTGATTGTGTATGGTAAGGAACCATTATATAAATCTGATATCGAGTTGCGTATCAATAATCTCCGGGTTTCAGATACGCTAGCGGATAAAATAACAAGATTGTCGATATTAAGAAGAAAAGTTGCCCGGAATATACAGCATGCCCAACTGAAGCAGAAGTTTTACTACGATATCAAGGCCAAAGATATCTCATATGATAGTGGGGACTTCGTAATGCTATACTGTCCGAAGCGCAAGTCTGGATTAAGCAATAAACTTGCTAGGAGATACAAGGGACCATTCGAAATTGTTACAAGGCTTTGTAATAATAATTATAAGATCAGGAAAGTCGGTACGGTAACAAAATGTATTATTGTTCATAGGAATAGGTTAAAGAAATTTCACGCTAGAGCTTAGTTATAAAGTTGTATATAATTGTGTACAGTCATGTATAATATTAACTTTCTTTTTGTCTTTGCAGTTCGCTAACACAATGAGCGAGCATGAATAGCCATGAAAAGGGAGAGGAAAGTGAGATGCAGGCTTGTCTCCATGGGAACATTACGTCTGGTCTTATGATGAGAATTCCACTTTGCCTGTAAGGTGTGGAAGAAACTCTGTATGGGTTTCATCTCGCATAACGCCTGACAGATGTTTTCTATGGTGCTCAAGTCACGTATTTCATATCGTTTGTTATGTGATGGCGATATGGTTGGATGCTTATTCATGCTCTTATGATGTTATTATGGGCAGCTGTACTTTATTTGATTTAATGTGTATAATTATGTTTTTATTTCATGCGCATTTGCTGAGTTGAAAAAAAACTGATGTAAGAAGTCTGACGGCTGCTGTTAGCAGAAGGAACACTGGCATGCAATCCTGCCTTTGATGTGGAAGGCACAGGAAGTCCGATGTCTGGACTGCACCATGCCCGTCCCTTCTGTAGAGCCGTATCGTTGAAATTTTGTTTTAAACTATTATGTCTTGTCTTTTAATAGGCGCCAGCTCTTCGATAGCTTGGATGCTTGGCCCCGTATAATTGTTTGTTTTCAGATGTCTTTAATGGTGTTTATTAATTTCATGTACTGATGCTGAGTTAAGCTGCCATCTGGCGACGCTTACGTTCGCAAACTGTACTACTGATATATGTTTTTTTTAATTTAATGACATGTAATTAAATATCTTAGCACAGCTGTAGTTAGTAATAAAAAATTTTTTTAGTAGATATTGATAGGAGATAACGATTGATGATCTTTCAGAGCAGGAATTCTTATCACGACTTAAATAGGTAGGTAAAACTAATATTCCTTCAGAATATTAGTTTAGTTGTCATGCCAAAGTGACATGACATATCTGATGTCATCTCACTTAGAAATAGTGCCTGTGGCACCACAGACAGTAACTCTCTGTCTGATGAGAGGGGATGTCTATGGTTCCGCAAGTAAAGGCGACTGTGTGCGCCAAACCCTAAGGCGTTAAATCATAGACACGGGTCTATTTGTTTTTTAATGTCGATACCAACCTCCTTGGTACGATGTTTAATGCTTTTGTAATTTTATGCTGGCAACGTATAAAGGGAATTGATTCTTTCTTGTTGACCAGGCACCTTCAGTGTTTGGGCTGTCAAGCATGTTTGACAGTAGATATGTAAGGTTAACCATGGATCGCGTCTTTTATTTTTGGCAGGGTTTTTGAAGAGTCGAAGTTTGCTATGGCAAGTAGCGCAGACTATGCCGATGACGCATGGTACGTCACTAACACAAGTTTTGGCATCAGATGCGATATTGTCACAGGAAATTATCCTGTAGAGCAGGACGATCCCCTTAATGTATTGTTCCCTCCTTAGGTAGTCACTAGGGTTTCGTATAGGATAGCATACGTAGGGACCTTGCTTCCAGAGGGGCGAGGGATGTAATGAAAGAAGGATGTAGGAGTACATACTCCTTTCATTGTTTTCCTTTTTCTATTTTGTTATGTCGAAATGTCTCGAAATCTTTTGAATAAAAAAGATTTCGAAATATGGAATGCCCGCCGGTGGTTTTCAGGGGGACGCTCCAGAGTCTCCAACGGACCGCGTTGGCATTCACATGTGAATTAATGTATATTTAAACGTTAAAATAAATGAAAGAATATATTAACACTGCAAGACGTATACTTTTATTCTACGAGCTTAGTTAAAAGTGCGTAAAGTATTACGCTTAGGAATAGGCGCCTACCAGGCTTACAGTACCTTTTACAGGATCTTGTTTCTTTGGGTCTCTAATATTCCTGACTTACAACATTACGAAGATATTTCAAAAGTTTGTTAAGGTCCCTGAAATTAGCTCCCTAAGCATTGAGTCGTATGTTCTGATCGTAGATACCGTGTATAATGCAATCCACGGCATCTTTTTTTATAAATCTTGCAGTGATTCACTAGTTTGGCCTTGTCATAAAAATATTCCTCGAGAGTCTTGTCACGTTTTCTTCTTCGGTCTAACATCTCCGATAGCCTTTCTGCACGGTTCCGGTCGTCAGGAAAATTTGAGAGCAAATTCGTCTGCCATTCTCTCCAAGTTAGCTTAATGCTAGGCAAACCTTCATACCACACTTTTGCTAACCCTGCGAGTTTCGGTAAAGCATGCTTATCACTCCAATTGTAGATGGCAGCAGTTTCATTTAACTTCTGTAACCACGCTCTCATATATTGCGTTTTCAGACCAGGGTCGAATTTGGGAATCACATTCTGTACGTCGATGAATCTATTCACTGCAGACTCATTTATTTTATAGCTCTGATAGCGACCCCTCCGTGAAGTACGTTTATGCCTAGAGGTTGATCGAGATCGACGGGTAACGCAAGTACGCTCGGATGACGAAGTACTGTTTTTGATTGACGAAGACGACGTTTTGCTTGATGTACTGCGTGACCTCGTACAAGTGTATCTGCTTGATCTTCTGGTCCAATTGCATCGACGGTAGTGTTCATGATGCCGCATCCGCGCACCTCTAGATCTCCTCCTGCTACCTATATCTATGAGATTTTATTTTCCATGACTGTGTACGTTTACGATAACGTCCTCTTCTTCGGGATCGTGACTCTTCCGTTGTTATTCGTGATCGCGAGTGAGACGTCTCATAAAGCTCATCTGAAGTGATCTTGTAACGGCCTGTCCTAGACTTTCTTGTATCCGCCAAATACTCGTGTTCATTTGTAAGCGGCGGAGTAAATCCGTCGCGAATTGAGTTAAATATCTCGTCCATTGTGGGTGATGTCCGCGCTTCTGAAATTATTAACTTTACCAACAATAAACACTTTTGAAAAGGGATTCTATCTTTTAATCAATTCCAACACCAAAATACTACTACACTTCAATTATAAATATACTTATGTTTAAAATATGACAGAGAAAGTCAATTTTTCGTTCCCAATAAATCTGACTTATTGTAGTCTTATATGTTGATAAGGTCATAATATAGGTACGTTTGTTTATTACTGCCTTCTCCTTAACATAAAAAAAAAAAAAAAAACTCGAATCTTATTTAGTATTTTACGTAATATATAAGGCAAGTGAACTAATGTTATGGTATTTAAATGGTTGTTTATTGTTTTCTGCTCGACTTCTGAATGTTCTTTATACATATTTTTCTGGCCTGGAAATACGTTTAAAATGGAAAATAAATTACAACGGTGATAGATGCCAATTTTTGCTGTGGATACTAATACCGTGGTATACATACCACGGTAATAGTTTTTTTTTATTTCAGGTATTTTTTCATTTTTTTGGTTTATGTGATCGGTTATAAATATTTTATTACGGTTATTCTAATCTTGATCTATTCACGCTATTAAAGAACTATTTCCGTGGTATAGAAAGTATTCTACAAACCCTTAATTTTTAACAAAAAATTCTGTACTGAATTTGTAGTTTGTATAGAAAACCTTAAATTGTCAAAAAAAAAATATTGAGATTAAATCGTTAATTTACTTACCAGTTATGTAATTTTGTTTTTATGCCAAGATTGTAATATATATTTTCGATTTGTAATAAAAACAAAAGTGTATCAGTTTGTTTTTATGGATCGGAATTAGGTTTTTCCAACACTCTATATTAAGCCTATTACCGATGGTACGGTCCGATAACCCTCGGTAATACACCGTGTTTTTTTTTATTTACGATAACCTTAAGGGCACGTTCTTCAAGTCAAATTAAGCTAATTTCCCGAAGACAGACATATGATAACTCGTACGGTTATAAAGATATTCAATTATTAAAATTAATCAGTTAATCACGTTAAACTAATGTAAAAGGCTCTTGATTGATACCTAACAATTTTCTTTTAATTACCTATTATGAGTAAAGAGTTTTCAATTGTTAGGTCGTGCACCTGTCAAGTGTTATCTTTACTTGTGTGTGTGTATGTCACGCTGACTTGACGTATTTGACACTAACTATGAGTTAACTCTAAAGACCCTTTTAGAATGATAGAAGACACAACATTTAATTACTTTGTTCTGAACAATTTTTTTTTTGCAATATTTTAAAATCTAATGTATCACGTAGTTTCTATACGTGTACCTAACAATATGCCGAAGTTATCGTAAATCTAAAAAAACACTGTGTAGAATGTATGGGAGTCTATTACCGACCCATTCGATATTTTTTTGGGTCGGTAATAGGTTCTTAAAGAAGTATCTAATACCGAGCGACATTTTAGTCATCTATTAAATTAATCACATTTAGGGTACTTACCGTAAGTACAGATTTCTTTGATACTTAAAGTTGAGACTTTTAATCATCAGTTGTAAAAACTTCCGTGTTTACTGCATAATTATCATTATAAGTCCTCTCTACTTTTGATAATTATATTAAGGATATTTATTTATTCATTTATGTACTTAATTATAGTTATACTAGCATACATTCGTTTCACTATCCTATATATATAAATTTCAGCAGTTTATTTTAAGCAAGACAAATTTTTGGTTTGCTTAACATTTACTTAATCTTAATTAATAAGGATTTTAGTGAGTTAACTTTATATAATATTGCATATTTAATTATTGTAATTAATTATTATTTCCATAAATATAACTTAGTTACCTAGTGGTTTTTTACATAACAAGTATCTTTTGCAACGTTTTTTATTTTTATTGTTTTGTCCTAAGTACAATCATATTTTAACGTTTTATTTCGTTTTCCTTAAAAAACTTGTTGTACATAAATAATATACGGAACCAAACCCGTTATTTATTTTTAACCCTCGGTATTTAGTTCCGAATCGTGAGTCGGATGCCTATTACCGATGGTAGAAAATGGCTGTTTTTTATACCCTCGGTAATGGAAGCCGAATTCGCGGTAATAGAATCACAGCCTGCTGATTACCACGGTAATAAGAAGATTTGGGTATTTTGGTTTCAATAATTATTTTGCAATATATAATAAAGTAAAATGCCTCCAACAAGTTACGACGCTGAAAGTTCAATAAACACTCTCAAATAAAAATAAAAAATTCGGTCGCTAAGGAGCTTTGATGCCCTTAATTTTTTGGACTTATTTGAAAACTTCCTTAAGTACCACGGTAATAGGCGCGTTTACCTTATGCCTTTTTCAAACGTTTCATTTCACACACCTTCACAAACTGCACCCAATTCTATAAGTTGATTTTATTGTTATTAAGTTATATTTTAAATAAATAATATGAGAACAAAGAATATTTAATTTGCTATTCTATGATATGAAAAAAGAAACATTGATTTTTATTTGAAATAAAAAACGATGATTTAAATGTCTTCAACGTAATTATTCTACATATTGATTATGGTGTCCCCTTGTTTTACAGACAGAAAATTTACAGAATTTTGTTTCACAGAAAATGTTTCATATACTATTCGGTTCTAGTATTTTTGTTTCGAATATATTTTTTTTAAAACTATTTATTTGAAAGAAACAAATTCCACAGAAAATCAATTCAATGAATTTTATAATTTAATTTTTTCATTAAACAAACCTATCAAACAATATAATTTTTTTTTAACGATACCTTCTTTTACAGAATATTTTTTCATAGACCGTATCACTTCGTAGAATTTTCATTTTTTTTTAGAAATTAGATTTCTAAGTAATGAAAATTCTGCGAAGTAATACGTTCTATGAAATAATGTTCTGTAAAAAAAGAGGACAGGAGAAGAGGTCTTGTAAGCTTTGTGGAATGCAATAAATGATTGAGTATTGAGTATTGAGTATTGACACTAACGACAACAGTATACAAAGTCGTGGGAAACTCAATATTCTGTGAATAATTTTTTTGAAACACTATTCTACGAAATTACTATTTGGAGAGTAAGGGTACACCAATAATAACAAAATCAATTACAACATAATACAAATTATCTTTAAGTATAAGGGTTATAAGCTAAATACTACAGTATGATATAAATATGAGTGAGCGACCATGACCTCTCTGGGCAGAACCGACTTGAATAGGTTAGGTTAGGTTATTTTTTTTTACATCTCTTGAATAAACTATGCGAAAAAAATTGCAATGAAAATACGAGAAAAAAATTACATGACATGAAATTCTAAACAACTTCTGTCTGTAAAATAACGTACACTGTAAAATGATTTTATAGTTCTTAAGTTATATATTAACTAAATAACATGAGAACAAAGAATATGTAATTTGCTATTATATGATATGAAAAAAGAAACATTGAAATTTATTTGAAATAAAAATTGATGATTTAAATGTCTTCAAAGTAATTATTCTATAAATTGACTATTCTATGAAATGATAATACGAGAAAAAATGTACAAGAAATGAAATTCTAAACAACTTCTGTCTGTAAAATAACGTACAACCATTGATTATTCTATGAAATGATAATACGAGAAAAAAAATATATGAAATGAAATTCTAAACAACTTATGTCTGTAAAATAACGTACAACCATTGTTAACACATGGTATAGTTATCATTAAAATAATATCATTATGGGGATGGTTCATACCGATTGTCAAAACTTATGGATCACCCCTCGTAAAACCTAAAAACAGTATATTTTTAATCTACTCTATCTAATACCTTTAAACGAGCAATTCTTGTATATATGTGTGTATATCAACAAGTCTTTTTAGGGTTTCTGTAGCTCTCAATCGATCGGTCAACCGTCATCTTCGGGAAAATTCGGGTTCCGCCGAAAAATCGGGTTCCGCGGTATTTGACATACTCGTATATAGACGAGACGACACAATCAAATTGTGATTTAATAGTGTCGTCCACATACACCCGAGCAAAGCTCGGTCATCCAGGTAGGTACTATTTATCTATAGTACATTGTCCCTTTCTTTTAGCGTAACCCTGAGAGAAAGGGACACTAATCATAAGCAACGTCATTCAAAGTCACTTTTGTTTGCTTTAAGGCATTGTTCGCTGTGCAATCTCCAGTGTCATATAAGCTTCGTGCAAGTATGGCAAGTTGGATGAGTGAGTCAAACCTTTGCCCATCTGTGGTCTTTGCAATAAAAAAAATATGATGGAATGAAACGTCAACGTTATTCTTTTCCGAAATACTTAACACGCAGAAAAGAAAATGGTTGGTAATCGAGAAGCCAGACATACCATACCCTTCTAAGTTCTAAATGTTCTAATCTGTATTCTGTGGCGAAAATAGCAAAGAAAATTAAAAATGCATTTTTTCAACCAAGATTACTAAAGAGAATCGCAGTAACGTCTGGGATGAAATCGATATCGGTAGGAATTGTGACAGAGTTTTCCGTGTGGTGGCCGGGTTTGAATAGTGCCACTCCATATCTTTCCGTGGATGTCGTAAGAGGCGACTAAGGGAATAAGGGCTTGAAGTACTGTTAGGCGATGGGCTTGCAACCTGTCACACTGGTAAACATCTTAGCGTGATTGTGCAAAATGTGGTTACATAATTATCAACAAGTTTTTTAGAGTTGTTGGTAATTCTGTAGCTCTGCCTACCCCACTCTGGGAATAAAGGCGTGACTTTATGTATGTATGGAGAATCAATATTTTGGTTTAAGTAAAAAGACTTATTTTCATATTTTTTTTACACAGCTACTTATTATTATTTTATTAAGCAATATTAAATAACAAAACTATATATAAAAATAACTCGACAAAAAAATCATGAAGTACAAAAATCCAAACACCTTGATAAGGTAGGTACCTTATTTTGCATTATTATCACGACCTAACTATGCTTTATCAGCTGATCAAGTATTATCCACTAAAAACCTATCAGCCTGTATAGCAATGAAGAATACATGTTTGTCTGGATGTCTAGTTTAAATTTTGGGTGGGCATTAGCATAGCATGGTTTATCCCAATGAAAAAGGAAAATAAACTATGACGACGTTTTGATGCAAGTGTTGTCTAACAGCATAATTTTATACCATTCCAATGTCTGCAAATCTTTTAGTTGCCTAAAGACTCAATAAAGCACTTCTTTGTATACCACGGTTGGTTTATGGTTGTACTGTCTGGCGCTAAAATAACCAGCTGATGCCTGAACTAACCCTGGAGAACGAAACCTAGAACTGCCCGTGTGAGAAGCAATCCTCCCTTAACCCGATGACGGCCACCTTTAACGACTGACCTGTGATTTGTTAATGGTTATAGCAAATAAGAATTCACGGGGGAGTTGTTGTCGCTTAAATTGAAAGGCGTAATCAGGGTATTCGCGGTTTGAATACCGATTCACCCCGAGCACATCCTAACATTTTTGTGAAGTGTACTCTCAGTCTGATTCCAAAACAAAGCTTGGTAGTCCAGTCATTTAATGGACGCTAGTATGGTGAAATGGAAATGATTGATAATAGCTGATTTTTCTTGTGTATCGGATATAACATAATTCTAGTAATTGGGTAGAAAAAATAATTGTAAACAAAAAAAATAAAAAAATCTGACATTTTTGTACGATTTGTTTTTCGATATTTAGGGGAATAGAGTCACCAGTTTTAGGGGGAAAATGAAAGAAATGTTTATGTTATGAGGGAAATTTAACTTCATGAAAATGACAATAGAGATTGAATTTGAAAACGAGACTTTAAACAATACTAAACCCAAAGAAAAGAAGAGCAAAGTATTAAAAAGGGAGAGAAGGAGCGAATGAAACTGAAGATTTATTACAAAAATAATTAAAATTGACGCTCTAAAAATAAAAATAAGAGATCGTGATAATTACCCGAGAGATTTAAAAAAAATGGATTTGGAGTTACAATATGGGCTCCCAAGATCAAAGTTTACGAGTAGTGGGGAGCAATTTACGCTTGTTGTGTTTATTCCAGAAAAAACTGCCGATAATCCTTATAACGCGGATTACGCGGATACCGCGATTACAGATCAGTAATAACCATAATATTGATGATTGTAATGATTAATTTAATTGTAAATATTACTAGTAAAAACATTGCATTTCATTGATGTTAAAGTGGTTTCAAATTAAAAATTAAACTGCAATCGTGAGTGTATTTACTTCAAAAAACAGGGCGCTATATGTACTTAAAACAAAACCAATACACGCGTAAAAAGTTTTTGAAAAAAAAAAAATCTTTAAAGACTGTTTTTTTTCTTAACCTGGCAGTTTGCTTCCTGCATTGGCTTAGGTACCTACGCATTAAACCTATTCGCAAGATACATATTCAAACAGCAATTTTATGTTTAATTCGAATACGAGTTTCCGCCTGCATCCTTTGTGATATTTTTTTTTTTTTTAATAAGTTCTAGTTGTTATGCATTTTTGAAGAGCTAAGAAAACGTTTATGTTTTTAAAATAATCTGCAAAACAAGTTTCAAAACTTTTTTTTGATTTTAAGGCATTTTAGTGGAAAAAATCTCAAAACAATATTAAACTAATATTGTTTTCGTCTCGCATTTTTTAATTTGGGCCGATAATTGTAGTTTTAATTTTGAAAAATAAAGTGTTTAATCGTTTTTATAAATCAGAAGAAAAAATGAGATTTAAATTGATCCTTTTTGAAATACATTTTTAATGTTGCATTGTGAAAAAAGCTAAAAATCATGATAACTCAAAAATGGTTCACTTTTGCAAAATGCAAATGGGAGTTAAAATTATCGCAAATAGTCACCGCTACCACGTCCCAACGGGAATACGTCGAATTACCAATAACCCTGTATATTAGATTCATTAAGTATATTTAATTATTTACGTTTTTACAAAACATTTGAATTATATACATATCCATTTAATATACATACTAAAAGAGAATCTTGTACAAATTGTAGGTAGTATAGTCTCAAACGAAGCTCTAGGCTCTATTATGAGTAGGTATAAGGAAATGCTTACCTTGTAACATTGGACTGAAATATTATTTTATTTACAGCTTGCTGCAATCCCGAATATTGGTCCACAACCGGTGCCTGGCACTTCAGGAGTGGCAACTTAAATGGTTAACACGAATTTACAAAAGAAATTGCCACAAAACTATTACCTTTTGAAATTCATCAATTTCATAATGCACTACAATTTTTAACGACTTTGGGAAAAGTATACTGAGAAAGTTTCATTCCGAAATTATTGAAATAAAATAATATTATTCCGGAATAAGTAATGAATAAAGTTTTATACCTACTAAAAATCGTCTAAGACAGCACCAAATAATATTTTTATTTATTTACTTGACGACACGTTAGCATAGTTGATAGTGACCCTGCCTACGATACCAGCGGTCCTGGGTTAAAATCCCGGTAAGAGCGAATATTTGTTACTGTCTGATATAACAAGTCAGCCATATTAATTGTAAAAAAATGCAGGAGGAACTATATTTACCTACTGAACTCGTGAAATACTTCGTCTCTAGTCTTCATCATCGGTTCCACTTTACCAAATAAAGCTAGGTTGACACGGACGCGCTTCAACGCGCGGCCGATACGTTCAAATGACAGGCGGCTCGTGTCAAGATCTTGCCTGCGATGCATGGCGGCACGCGCGGTCATGTATACGATAGCACTACTTTGATAGAATCTTGTACCGCGCGCCGCGTCAACCACGCGTTCATTTGAACCTAGCCTAAAGCTATTACAGTACAAGATTCTAACAAAGTAGTGCTATCGTATACATGAACGCGCGTGCCGCCATGCATCACAGGCAAGATCTTGACACGAGCCGCCTGTCATATCAACGCTTCGACCGCGCGTTAAAGCGCGTTAGTGTAAACCTAGCTTCTTTATTTGGAAAAGTGGAACCGATGATGAAGACTAGAGATAAAGTATTTCACGGGTAAATATAGTTCGAGTGAGTTAAAAAGTACAATTTCTTCCTTAGTTATTCCTTTCATAATAAAATACATTATCATAAAAAGCAACCAAAATATTAAGAATAATTACCTATTTACTTTTGCTTTTATTCAAAACAGTGCCACAGCCAGCACGTAATTATGTTACACACGAAGGTGAGTTATGTTAGAGTGCCAATAATCTTAAATAATCGTGTATTACCAATCTTTAACTCCTGCATTTTTATACAAATATGACTTGTCTTATTATCAGACCGTAAGAAATATCCGCTCTTACCGGGATTTGAAGCCAGGACCGCTGGCTTCGTAGGCAGGGTCACTATCATCTAGGCTAACGTGTCGTCAAGTACACAAATAAAAATATTTGGTGCTATCTTAGATGATTTTAAGTAGGTATTAAACTTTAGTCATTACTCATTCCGGAAAAATATTATTTTAATTAAATAATTTCGCAATTAAACTTTCTCAGTATACTTTTTCCCAAAATCCTTAAAAATAGTAATCCATGATGAAAAAATAGTTCTATGCTTTCTTTGGCACATTCCATATACGTTCTATAATGGAGAATGTCGGCCAGTTGAGATTTTTGGCTTATCATATTCTAAAAATACTGTAAAAAAATCATTTCGATACGTCAAATAGTTTCCGAGATATTGAATTTTAAACTTCGTATCCGGCGCTCGAAACCCGGCGGCGAGCGCTCAGGGGTGATGACGTCATCATTTAACAGCGGGTTTCGCCCTTATATGAATGAGTAAGTTTACAGGGCTTATATCTTTTTAACCGTAATTAGTAGCCAGTTGAAATTTTCACAGAATATGTCTTATTATAAACTCTATCGTTTAAAATTATAAAATGAACGATAAATCAAATCCAAAGAGGGGTCCCCATACAAGAAACATGAAAAAAACCCATTTTTTTTAGCATTTTTATTCGGATTGTATTTTTATAATGGTTTATTATTTGGATGCTACTTTAAGCTTAAGTTATAGTCTAACTTTCATAGTTTACGATTAAACAGCAATCTCAAGTAAAACTGCTACAAATATGTCACAAAACTGATTTTATCAACACGATGTTTTAAGCGGTCACCCATCCTGTTTTAGACTACACTTTTAGTTGCTTAACTTTGGAAGTCGAAATATTTTTACGAATTCGTTTGGATGTTACTACTTATGGTTATGTAGTTATTTATGTATTGTTTTGTATTACATACCTACAGTTTAAATAAACTGTCTGTCACTGACCGGCTTTTCAGTTTGTAATGTTTGTCGAACAAGTTGGTTAAATAAAGTTAGAATAAAAGGAAATCAAGCACTTACCTATAATTTTGGGTCACCGTATTATACATAAAAATACCAAAAACATTAATGCATAAAGTATAATGTTGATAGCTAAAGTGAAACATCCCCAAAACTTAAAAACAAAGTGGGAGACAAACAAAGCCTAGCGAAGCGAGTGTTGTAGGCATGTATGCACCTACCTATTTAACTAATCGCGAGTGAGCGACTTGGTGTCGATCGCCCGCGAAATTTGAAATCGATGAATTGAATAAGTACACAAAATAGGTATCAGAACTCAAAAAAACATATTTTATAGTTCATTATTTTATACGGTCGCAATATTAATTCTACATACCTATCACTAAATTTGTAAAGAAAGGCCCACCGCCAAAGTTTAGCAATCACCGCCACATCATCGTGTTCATTTAAACTAGGCACTTCTTAACACAAAGTTTTATTACTGTTTGGTCGTAAACTATAGGTTAGTATGGAGTTTAGATTATTATTTAAGCTTAATGTGACACCGAAATAAAAAGCCATCATACAAATACAGCCCTTACTTCGCCTCCCAAAGTTAAGCAACTACAAGCGTAGTCTAAAACAGGATGGGTGACCGCCTAAAACTCCGTGTTGATAAAATCTGTTTTGTCACATATTTGTAGGAGTTTTACTTGAGATTTCTATTTAGTCGTAAACTATGAAAGTTAGACTACAATTTAAGCTTAAAATAGTATCAAAATAAGAAGCCATTATAAAAATACAATCCGAATAAAAATGCTAAAAAAAATGGGTTTTTTTACATGTTTCTTGTATGGGGACCCCTCTTGGGATTTGATTTATCGTTCATTTTATAATATTAAACGATAGAGTTTATTATATGACATATTCTGTGAAAATTTCAACTGGCTACTTATTTCGGTTAAAAAGATATAAGCCCTGCAAACTTACTCATTCATATAAGGGCGAGTACCGCTGTTAAATGATGACGTCACTGTAGCAAGATGGCGATCGCGCGTTTTAATATTATTGTCCGAAATTTTAAACGTTCGTAGAATCAAAACTACTGGGTCTATTTGAATGAAATAAATAGTAGTATGTTTGTTTATTTTTAATCTTTACTGAAACAAAGTTTCAAGCGATTTGGCGTACCTACCGACATTCTCCATTACGAGAAATGGCGGTGCTGGCAGGGTACACTGGGTAGCAGCTACTATTTGCGAGTCAAGCACATTACTTTTTCTCTTTTTTTCTCTTGGTGATAAGTTCATGTTTACTGTCAATTCTAGGAATATGAAGATATGTTGTGTACTATATTTTTTTTGGAATATATGAAAGTGGTAATATGCGTAATCCATACCTTGAAATTAAATTGGGCGTCGCTTGCAACGATCCAACCGGAAATGAATGTCTTGTTCCAGTGTTGCCACACATTTTCTCGTCAGTCTTTGTTAATCTTTCTAAGTGAGTACCTATTGATGTTGTTTTTGATTATTATTTTTCATCTTCTGTATTGCTGTGGCTAGTGTTTACTCGTATTATGTTACCTGTTACTTGTTTTATGTTACCCGTTTTTTGTTAATACTTGGTTAGTTTTAAGTCAGTGCCCCTCCGAAAATCAGCGCCGAAGTATCACTGCGGCGGCGCAACGCTGAGCGGGGACCTATTCAACAAAGTTTTTTTTTTTTTTATTGTTATTCTGTTTGCGTTGAATAAATACTTTCTATTGTATTCTATTCTATTCTAATTACAAAAAAACATGTTATTTTAACATTATTGGTCATGATGAGAAATTTCCAAGTTATTTTCGATATTTTAAGAACAACCCTAGCTGTCAAATTCACCGGTTTGTTTACTTTCAAAATATTGTGAATAAAAGGCAAATCGTATTATAATCTTTAACTAATCTTGATCTACTGATTAATAATAATGTACTACATAATGTTAGTCCCCCAATAATGATAAAACTGACATTTCTATAAATATTTTAACAAAGACTTGAACTTAGCGGTGAAATGTTAAACTTTCTGGTTTTTGCTGTTTCTTGTTCCACATACTAACAAACTACACTTAAGAGACATTAGGTACGTTGAAGTTTCTCTTTCAATCCATGTGTAACTTTTGGCAATATATAAACATTTTTTAAGTTTATTCGGCATGGTTGACACATTAGATACTTATTTATTTATTTATTTATTTATTTATTATTAACATATTTTACACGGCATTACAGTAAACCATTGCACCGAGAAAACCAGATAGATACAAAAAGATTAATAATTACTTACTAAAAAATAATTATTTTAAAATAATAAACTTACATTGGTACACTCGATTGCCTATCATCCATCTTCTCACAAAATCGCAAACATTCTCGGCACACAGCATTCCATCTCCAATCAAACAAGTCGCATTCGGGGGCCGATGCCAGGAGCGCGTTAAGGAGCGCCAGCGCGCGGAGTAGCGGGGCACTCTTGCGGGCCACGGTGCGCGCCGCCGGAACCGCCAGCAGCGGCCGCGGCTTAGGGCGGAGACAGATAGTGGGAACTTGCGGCACGTACAGCCGCACGACCCGCCCCACTAGCTCGGGACAATCGGACTCACCGCGCAAAATGCCACAAATTGTAGTCAGCAACTTGTTACGCCTTACCTCAAGAGAATGAAACCCAAGAGTCCCGAGTAAAAACTTCGTGGGATATAAGTATGGGTAATACCCATAAGCTTTTTTTATAAATAAACCGAAGGAAAGTTTTCTGTATCTTCTCGAGAAGTAAGGCGTAAGTAGCCTCATACGGATTCCATATGATGGACGACGCTTCCAGTTTACTACGCACAAGCGCGTTAAATAAAACTTTTATAGCTCCAAGGTCATGAAAGTCTCTAACATTGCGAAGTACGAATCCTAACCGTTTAAAACAACTACTAGCGAGAGTTCTGATGTGGTCATGGTAGGTCAGGCGAGCGTCGAACACGACTCCGAGATCCTTCACCGAAGAAACGCGGCTAATGACTTTCCCACCGAGAGAATATTGCGCCTTAATGGGCGCAAAAGCACGACTAAATGTACAAACAAAGCACTTATCTGTATTAAAAAACAGTTTATTTTGAATGCTCCAGTCAAATACCAAAGTAATATCCTCCTGCAACATGTCGCAGTCCGCCTGATGCTGCACACCATAAACCAGCTTGAGATCGTCAGCGTACAACAGACACCTTGCGTGGTTGACAGCTGTTTCTAAGTCATTAACCAATAGTCCAAATAATAGGGGGCCCAATATGGATCCCTGGCTGACTCCCGACCGAGTATGATATGGATTCGAAACGTAGTGTCCATGCCTCACATACTGCTGACGATCACGCAGATAGCTTGCAAACAACTTAAGAAGCCTAGGAGAGAAACCTTATGACAAGCTAACTAAACATGGCTGACTAGACACGTTAAGTATTTGTATGAACGTCAAATTATAAATGTTGCCATTATTGCACAGGCTTACGTACTGTCATCTCTTTTTACTAAGGAACATAGAATTAAGTTAAAAAGAGATAACATTATTTTTGAGTGTTCGATGTCGAAATGCATAGTAGTTACATAACTGATTATTTGTATATGTCAACGTGCCATATCCATTGTCTTCCTTTATCATTGTATTGTCTTGAAAAAACTTTTTATATTCTCATATCTCATTTGTTATTTATCCATTTGGACTTAGACATACGGGACATACCTTCTAATCTGTGATTCGGACAGAAAAATATTTTAAATTGTCAGCCGGCACACTGCATGGCCACTATAAAAATTCTTAAATCTAAAAAGCTGTTCGAGGACGTGTATTCCTACTAACGTCGAGTTTAAAAAAAAAAATTGATTAATTGCACCCTGCACCTGCAGTTGTTGTAGTGTAGGCACCTTGTAATCTGTGGTGTAAGTCTGCAGGCAGGTTGTGAAATAACTGTGGTCGAAGCAACAAGTTAATTGTGCATGAAATTAAGCTGGATTAGTGTTTATTTATCCAGATCGTTACGTTAATTCAGATGACAATGATTTCGTTCGCATTATTTTTAACCTTGTTGAGTGTAACCCTTTGCCAAACCCCACAAGGAGATTTGATTGTTCAATATGCCGCTGTTATATTTAGACACGGCGACAGGACCCCCGTGGACCCTTACCCTACAGACCCATATCGAAATGAGTCCATGTGGCCGGTTAAATTCGGCCAGCTCACGAACACCGGCAAAAGACAACACTACGCGTTGGGCAAGTGGCTAAGAAAACGGTATGGGGTAAGTATCCCACGCCTTCAGAGCAGCTTCCCTACCAGATGGATGCCATGCAATTTCAGCATACTCCTGCAGTATCAGATTTGCCCAGGTGTTCGAATATATTAAACCTTGACATATTGCTTCAGACTCATATGCTTAGACATTTTTAAATATTTATATATTAATACTAGCTGTCCCTATATGGCGTAAACCATTTATTTTATTTTATAAGAACCTGACAATAACAGACAACTAAAAAGAATCAGCAAAATTAGTCAAGCGGAAGACGCATGATGCTGTGACCTAGGGAA
Source organism: Acleris holmiana (assembly GCA_949316455.1). NCBI lineage: Eukaryota > Metazoa > Arthropoda > Insecta > Lepidoptera > Tortricidae > Acleris > Acleris holmiana. Next base: position 59,662,593 of record OX438762.1, on the reverse strand, counting down.
ATACAAATTTATTTATATACAATGGTGGTCATAATAATTAGGAACCGTTAGAAAATATTGGAACTTGTGATAAACATGTAAAAATATTACATATTCTTAGGTATTTAAAGGGGTATATTACTGTCAAAGAGAAGTATTTAGCAGGCTTTTTACATACCTTAATCCTAAAGTAATATACAATAGTTATACTTAATTTTATTTAAGATGAGAATAAGTGCCTGCATTTTGCACCCATTTTTCTAAGTAAAAATTGGCTATTAAAAACAATTGTCTCTACATTAAGTAGGTAATTGATAACAAGAATAAGAATATTTGCACAAACATTTCTGAGTTTTGGCTACGTTATTAATGGAAACATGTGCGTATTTGACATCTTCTTCATCTAAATCAATGTCTTCTGATGGTAGGCTTTAGAAATAATTCTGTGTTCAAAACTGCACTGCATTGTCGAGGCATCAAGGCTATTAACCTTACAACACCAAGAATGCCTATACGGATTAGTCTCAAAATTCCCTTTTCGCCAAATGACAATATAGCTCAAACTGGATTGTGTTATGTCTTTGTTGTTATATAGACATGAACGTTAAATGTATCTTTAGCAAAATGTCTGGATCTTAGAATGTTACAATTAAAAATACACTAGTAGCGAAACGTCTTTATCTTAGAAATGTCTTTATTACTTAATAGACATAAAAGCTGAATGGCCCGGTAGCGAAACGTTTGTATCTCAAAATGTCTTAATTACTAAATAGAAATAGCCCGTTTGCAAAACGTCTGGATCTTTAAATGGCAAGTGTTGATATGACACTTGATAATTTCAAACTCCTTTCCACACAATCAATTATTATCTATTATTTAAATCCTGGCACTCGTTCTGTGGTCATGACAGTCAACTAATTTTGCTTTCGATGAATTAAATATTCTAATTATATGGACTACCGGTTTTAATTTCCAGACGTTTTGCTAATAACTCCTTCTATGTTCATGTCAATCAACTAATTTTACTTTCAGTTAATTAGGTATTCAAATCACACGTACTATTTATATTTCTAAATGTTTGGCTACTTGTTCATTTCAATTCTGTGACGTCCTGCTAAATTGACACTTTGCTGACTGAGTATTCTACTTTCATGTCATTCAGCTGAATTAACTCTTTGCTAACTGTGTATTTTACTCTTATGTCATCTAGCTGAAATGTTCCTTTGGCGAAAAGGGAATTTTGAGAGTAACCCGCCTATACATATAGTAGTCATGAGCTGTCGTGCCTACAAAGCCACCAAAACTCATAGTTGTCACAGGTACAGTCTAAAAGAGACGTAATTTCGTAGCTATTAAATAAACATTTTGATAACTTTTCATGTATGTTTGGCGTTTGAGTGACGCATTTATATGTGACGTATGGCATTGAAAAGGTTAACGCTTTACATGACATGTTTTGTTCAGTTGATCCATGTTAGTGTTTTTTTACTTTTAGACATGTTTCTTAACGAGCTGCCAAAGATTTTGTTTGATTAAATTCTGAGCTGTTCGCTGGCCAATCTAATTCTGCCACTTGCTGATCTGCATACATCGGGGTTTTCGGAGCGGGATCGTTTGACATTAGTCAAAGATTAGGTATTGACTTGAAAAACAGAATGTACTCTAGTAGGTTTCTACATCATGAATAATTAATTGAATAACATAAAACAATAAGTAATCATAGATATAGGTACTATAAAGTCAGTATCAACCTCTTCAGTTAAGTCCCTACTCATTTATCACTATCAGTAAATATTCATATATATCGGGCGTCAAGATTGACATTATATTAGACACTTAATTGTCATACCGTACCCTTGTCTAGTTGATAAATCACTTATATGCAATTGTATTCCGAAAATACTATATAATAATCAATACAAAAATGCCTCCAAGAAAAAAAACCTTACGAGTTTTTGCGTTTGTGGATAGAAAATAATCCAGATATAGAGATTCGCGATTCTTTATTTTTTTTGCACCAAGTGCAATGTTAGCTTCGCTCAAACGAAATTTCGTGTAACGCGACATGTTGCGTCCAATAAACATACCAGTATAAAATATGATTTCAATAGTGAGCTCCTGAAATTTGTTGTGGGCTGTAATATACCATGGACGCAGGTAAACAATCCGATATTTCAAGATTTTATCGAAAAATGTGTTACTGGTAAATTTGAAAAAAACTGTAAATGTTCCTTCGGAATGTCAACTGCGGCGAGAATATTTACCTAAAGTTTACGATGAAAAGATCAATACAATACGAAATGAGCTTAAAAATGAATATATTTACGTGAGTGATGACGAAACCACGGATGATGCCGGTCGTCAAATAGCTAATGGGGCACTACGTAACGATAACATTGGCACTCAACACTTGTTATCTAGCAAACTATTAGAGGCAACGAACAATGTAACCATAACCAACACGGTAACAAGTGCTCTTGATGAATTATGGGGTGCTAACCATAATAACCATTATGAAGTGCTTTTACTTTTAACTGACGGTGTGGGCTACATGCCCTTAACTTGGCAGTGTGCACCACAGTATACATACCATAATGCTCACTTTTTGTTTTTTTTGGATTGATATTTTTTATGCTGGTTCGAAATCAAATAGGGTTTGAATTCACGACTTATTTAATTTTAGCCAATTTAAGGGTTAAAAGCAGGAAGGAATTTAAAAAGTATTTTTCTCAATCTTTTGCACACCACATGTTTGGCTCATGGTTTAAATAGAGTGGCTGAACTAGTCAGAACCCTTTATCCAAATGTGAATGCGTTCATCTCAAATGTTAAAAGACGTTTCTGAAATCTCCTAAAGAATACAAAAGTTTAAAGACATGCTTCCAGGAGTGCCTTTACCACCCCGACCAACAATTATTCAGTGGGGAACCTGGGTAGAAGCTGCGACATATTATAGCAAACATTATGATGAAGTGAAACGTGTTCTAAATACATTCAGCTGCTCCGAAGGCCGGAGTATTATAGAAGCAAAAACAGCTTACGGTGATGCAAATATAAGAAGCGACTTATATTTTATAGCAAATTATTTAATGACTATCCCAAATGCTATCAAAAAACTACAGGACAAAAGCCTATCCATCAGCGATAGTTTAAAAATAGTTAATAAAACCTATAAAGAAATTTCCAAATTAAACTTAAGTGTAAAAGGAAAAAAGATTTTTAATAAACTGAAGTTGGTGTAGAAGAAAAATTCTGGCTATAGCACACTAAAAATTACAAATGAATTGTTAAACGGCAAAGAAATAGAACTTCAATCGCCAGCTAATCGGGCTGCAATTGATTCCTTCAGAAAATTTAAATATGCACCTATTACAACTGTCGACGTGGAAAGATCATTCAGTTCGATGAAATGGATATTTACAGCAAGACGCCGCAGATTAACTGGTCCAAATATAGAAAAAAATATTTATAGATTATTTTGAAAATCGTGCCACCTGCTAAATTTACTGCAAGTAATTAATTAATGTTATTTTCATTATTATCTCATAAGGTGTGGTAGTAAAGCTAAAGATCTCCTACACGAGTTAAAATAAAATTGTATCATAGTGTGTAGGTATACAATTCGCAGAGAGGTAGTTATTCATTAGGCATAATATGATTTTTCTCAGACTGGCCTATCTGTTTATCTCTACTCTTTCTCAAATCATTCCCGCACCGAAAACCCCGATGTATGCTGATCTGTAAGGATTTTTTTCACTGACTTAGCAGTGTGTCTGGGGTTGTTGTCATGTTGGAACGTCCACACCATGAGCAGTGTCTCCTCAGTGTACAGAAGCATGGCTTCATCTTAAATATTCTTGTATTGATATTGGCCCAGCATCCCTTCAATTTTGTTTACAGGCCCTACACCATGTTCAGAGAAGCATCTGCACACTTTTTTAGTGCCGCCTACATATTTTACCTTTATTTTTTAGGGTTCTGTAGTCAAACTAGGAACCCTCAAAGTTTCGCCATGTCCGTCCGTCCGTCCGTCCGTCCGTCCGTCCGCAGCCTAGCTCAGAGACTCTTAGTACTAGAAAGCTGTAATTCGGCATGAATATACAAAAGTATTAATTACGCCAACAAGGTGATAATTATATCGTCGTCTACCCCATGGCGTGGGGTATCGTTGGATAGGTCTTTAAAAATTTTACGGGTTTGTGAGAACAATTTTAAGATCCGTTTAGGAAATATTAAGCGTTAAAGCGCTTATTTTTGTTAGACTAAGTGTCCTCCCCTACAGCCAAAACTACAAATACTAAAAATCTCAAACGAAAGCGCGTATAACGAATTAGAAAGGAAATCTATTACGACTAAGTAGACATCATTGGTTCTTAAGATACAGGCAATTAAAGTGTTAATACAGCCTGACAAGTTTCTATTTGGCCCTATTTCAATACAACTCAATTAATGTCCAAAATTCCTCATTTTTATCATTGACTGACCTATAGACCAAAACTAACCCAGTTCCAGATGACCTAGAGAGTTAAAATTTGGTATGCAGATAGGTAATTAGATGAATACAAAGGAATAAATAAAAAACTGTCAATTTTTAAATAATTAGATTCTATTATGAACGCTTAACATAAATACCTAATATTACTTAGGGTACCTACGTTATTAACTGGGATTAATTATTATTTTTATATTTAGCGCACATCAATAGTGTAAAATCATTACCTACTCATAAATAATGATAAAATAATAGGCATTTAGATTTTCGGTATATACACGACGCGCGCGCGCCGAGTGACGCCGGAGCGGCGCGGGCGGGGTGGGTGGGGCGCTGTGACAACCGAATCGAACCGTTGACGCGAACGTGGCCGAGCGAACGGCAGCCGCGCTCATAAGCGCGAGCGCCGTCTTGCTGTCCGGTTGTCTCTCGATATCTGACCTATAAGGTTGCGATTTATGCTGCGAAATTGGAAAACCAGCCAAGTCAGCCCTTAGACTACATATTTGGATTTTGCATAGAACTTGGCACTCAATGTCAGATCTCCATTCTTTTTGCGGCGAAGCCCACAGCAGAGAATAATTTTTGTATTGAACTTGGCTCTCCTTTTTTACATTTATGTTTTTGGTGGGATTCACATAACAAGTATCAGCCGTATGCTGTAAAGAACTATCGGCTTCCTTCATACGACTAGGTATATTGCGCCACAGAGCTGCGCAATGCCTTAGTTCACATAAACGTTATTCCTTAAGTCACAAAGTGGGTAGATACAAAAAGCCACAGATGTAGTCCGCACTTATTTTGCTTATATAAGAACTAACACTTTATAACATTGTATTAACGAAATACGAGAGATTTATAACGTCACTAAACCCTTTTAACTTTAACCACCAAGTTTTGACTTTAAATATTTACGTGAAATAATTAATACGGAGTAGGGATAATTAGAAAGTTTACGCGATGAGGGAGCCCCCTACAGGTGAAGTGAGAGTGAGCGTTGGTTTGTTAAGCTTTCACGCCTCAACTACTCATCCGATCATGAAATTCTTCAAACACTTTGTCAGATAGAAGAGGTTTTTCCAAACAATACATATTACCTGGGCTCGGACAAGTCATCGCAGAAACTGATATGGACATGGGACAAGACTATTATAGAGTCGCGACTTAAGATTATTATTATCTAAAGCTGATATAATTATTATCGTAATTTATAATTTAATATTTGACCTTTTTAGTCGTATACCTGTCATGGATTTGTCAAAGTGGCTTGAAACAGTTTTGTGGTGACAATTTAAACAAATACAATTATTTGCTTAATTATGGTTATTTCTAAATATTTTAAATATGGTGCAAATAAATACAATTAATAAGTGGATTAAGGACTACCCCGAGCTCCGTTATCAGGAAAATGTCAAGGAAATATTGTGTACAGCATGTGACATTTGTAATATCTCGAGAAAATCAACGCTTAACAGTATCATGTCTTAAATTATCTTTGCATATTAGGAAAATCGAGCACCGGGCTGTGATTAAGTTCTTCACGAAAATTAAACTCCTCAATGCATTTTTCAAGAAATGGCTGCTATTTATGGTGTCTCTGGGCCTTCCTATGTTACAGTTAAAAAGTGGAATAGCCTATTTAAACAAGAACGATCGAAGTCGACCCCCTCTCAGGACAGCCAGTATCGGTAGTGACCGACCAAACGTCGCTAAAGGCAAACAATTAGTATTGGGGGATCGAAGAATTAAGATGTGTCAATTAGCTGAGGCTTTGGGCATTAGCAAGGAGCGGGTTGGAGAAATTCTTCATACACATTTACACATGACTAAGGTCAGCGCGCGATGGGTACCGAAAATGCTGACGGCGTTTGACAAAGAGCGGCGTGTTGAAACTTCTCAGGTGTTTTTAGACTTGTGCGGAGATTGTGTTGACGAAATTGGCTCCAGGATAGTAACCGTTGTTGAAACCTGGGTCAGGCAGTATGATCCTGAATGTAAGTCGGAGTCCATGCAGTGGATTTAGAAGGGTGAAAGGCCGCCGAAAAAGTTTAAAGTGCAAAGGTCGGCCTCTAAGCTAATGGCTACGGTGTTTTGGGACGCGCGGATGGATTTTTTTTAATAGATTATTCAAAAGGTTCTACAATAAATACAACTTACTATTCTGAGCTTTTGAGACAAGTGCGGCCATACTTGAAAAAAGAAGGGGCAAAATCAGTAAAGGCGTTTTGTTTTTGCAACACAACGTCCCCGTTCATACCGCGCGTGTTGCAAGACTAGCTCTGAAGGAAATCGGCTTCGAAGAAATTAACCACTCTCTCCGTATAGTCCAAATTTAGCCCCTAGCGACTATTTTATGTTCAGTATTTTAAGGAAAGACCTAAGAGGAAAGCGATTTGGAAGTGATAAAGAAATGAAGGCGGCAGTAGAAGATCATTTTCAAGGCCAAAGCAAAGATTTTTTTTTAACGGCATAAAAGCATAAGATTATAAATGTAAGAATACATCGATTTGGGGGGGATTACTTAGATAATTAAAAATAACAAAAAAAATATGTTTTTTTCTACCTTAGGCCTAGAACTTTTTAGCCGCCCCTAGTAGCTTAAGGATAAATGCAATTTGTATTAAAAAAAAAACTTAAATTTTGGACAAATAATCGGTTATTCTAAAATAACTGTTGATCCTAGAGTCATGGTTATTATTTTAAACTCTAACCTAGTAAATAAGCTAATAATAATAAAAAGAAAATACTGTTACATAAAAAAAAATCTGTTTTTACAAAATTATTCACTTTGTAAAGAAGCATTACTGAACTTTAAATCACGATAGTTATTTTTATCATGTTTTTTTTTCTTAAAAACTTTGCTTAAAAACTTTCTTTTTGTAATGAATAAATCTAAATGAGCCATTGTAACTTTTTTCTCACTCTATATTTTTATACTGTATTTTTTGATAAATTGAACGTTTTTAGCTAGATGAACTGTTGGACTTACCTCTGAATCTCCTTTTTAACATGCTCCGATACAAAGTCGCCGTCATCAACACCTTGTAAAGGGTGAGTACTATTAAATTGTGGCCATTTGAATTAAGTTTTGCAAAATGAAATAATGTTATAATAACTCATTTTTTTTATTATAAGAAAGTTTAGGACATGAAATTGATCAGCTAACACAATTAAGGTTTCTCCAGAACACGACGAGAGAATTCGCGGACTATACTCTTGACGCGACTCATAGAATTTTGCACGGATTCATTTGTGATCAATTTTGTACATTTCATCCACTTTCTTTTGAAATCGGGCAATGATGTGGCCGGTTGGCATGTTTTCCGCAACTTTGTTTTAATATTAGCCCAGTATTTTTCTATCGGCCGTAGTTCTGGGCAATTTGGCGGATTCATAATTATTCTTCGGCACTACATGGACAGAATTCTGATTATACCACTCCAAAGCTCGCAACGAATAGTGGCAACTTGCCAAATCTGGCCAGAACAATGTCGAAAAAGTACGTTTTTTTACAAGTGGTAATAACCGTTTTTTTAAGCATTCGGATCTATAAATATCCGTGTTTATTGTGCCAGTGGTTACAAAAGGTGAACTTCTCATGCCGCACTGGCATATCGCTTGCCACACGAGGAACTTCTTGGCGAATTTATCCACTGGAATCACTTTTTCTGATTCATGTAGACCCGAGACGTTGCGAGAAGAAAAGTACTGGTTTCCAGGTATTGATTTTAAATCAGCTTACGTTTCATCATCAATAATTAAGCAACCTGTTTTTTGAACTAACAAGGTGTACAGAAATCTTGACCTTTTAATTGCGCGATTATGCTGTTCTACAGTTCTTTTGGGGGCTTTTTGCTTCTTGTAAGTAGAAATACCATACTTTATTGTTAATTTTTGTACATTTCTTTATAAACTAACAACTTTATTGGATACATCTCGAGTAGAGATTGCCGGATTCTGATCAAAAAGCTTACACCTTACCTTTAATCCAATTTTTTGTTCCGTTTATTTGGAGGATGGCCCTCTCGCTGCTTTCTTTCAATAGTTCCACCTTGTTTTAGTTTTTTTAGGGTCCTTTGCACTGTTCTCCGACTTGTATTGCACGATTTCGCAAGATCCAAAGTAGACATAGTGGGATTTATTGAAAATCCTCGCAAATTTAATTCACGAAAGCTTTTTTCTTTTGACGACATCTTGACTGATAAAAACAGCTGAGTGTTCTTTTAAACACTAAAACATTCAAATACGTTCTAAACTTGAAATTATGATAAGTTCAATGAAAAAAGGTTGCGAGCCCGAAAAAAATTACGGGAAATGTTGGCGACAATTTTATAGTACTCACCCTTTAGTATTCGCACAGTGAAACTTTTTTCACTTGTGTTGTTTGTATGGTTAACTACGATTAACTATGGTCCAACTATTTGGTCCTGACCGAGATGCCTTTGATTCTCCATTATACTCCTCATTTTTATGTTTTGCAAGAAAATATCGGTTGACATGTATACAATGACGATGGCACTGGCATACTTGTCTTATTCATAAAATTTTGTGAGTCTTATTTAAGGCAATTAGGTTCAGGGCACGTTGCAGACAAATTTAAGTACTCCCATCTATAGGAGTTATTAATGACTTTGGCGTGCTAGTTTGATTTGATTTAGTTAGTTGTGATATGTGTCTAGATACTTTACTTGGATTCAAAAAGCTTATATATGACACTGGAGATTGCACGGCGAACAAAGCCTTGAAGCCAAGAAAAGTGACCTTGAATGACGTCGCTTATGTTATTTGTCCCTTTCTTTTCATCCTACAAAAAGGGGCAAAAAACATAAGCGATGTCATTGAAGGTCACTTTTCTTGGCTCTTGTGCAATCTCCAGTGTCATATGTAAGCTTCTTACTCGGGTTAAGAGTGGCAACGTCGCAATTATAAAGTTCTGTTGCACCTAAGTTTTCGTAAAATGTTTTTCCACAAAAAGAGCTATATCTCAAAAACGAGACCGAATCGAGCCTACTTTATACGCCATTTTTAACTCCGAATTAACTCGGGAACTCGCTCTTCAAATGCTTCGGATACATTCTGGGCACGGTGTAAAGTAAATGCCGCGACAAAACAAAAATAACTGACACATAGCACGCACAGAATCGACGATTCAAAAAATTATCAAGTTGGCCTCGTGTTTCTAAAGTTGCTTCTTTTAACGGTACTTTTTTTCAGCATCTTTTAGTATGATTATTTGGTGGATTCAATAATAAAGTACATGAAATTAGCACTTTGACCGTTTACAAAACATTTAGTCTGATATCAAATTATTTCCAACAAAGTTGTTAGTGGGCTGGGGTATTTCTTTGATATTAAATGGTTTCTTTATTAATTACTAGCGACCCGCCCTCGCTTTGTTTGGTTTATGTGAGTTTTCTGTAAAAACCTGTACATAAACCAGGATTGATTAGATTATACATTACCTACTTGAAAAATTATGTTACTGATATTATGGTGAAAACCGCATCAAAATCCGTTGCGTGCGTTTACACCTGCGATGCAGTCTTCATTTGTCAAAAAAAAATGTCCTCCATCTTTTCAAATTTGGGAATGTGAATCAAACGGAGCTAGGTCCGGTGAATACGGAGCATGCGAAACCAGCTCGAAGCCCAACTCGTGTATTTTAGCCATTGTCTTGATGAAAGAGGACTTTCTTGGGGGACAACTGTGCAAGTTTTTCCAACAATTCGGTATTAAAATGGTCCAATAACTCTGCGTTCACAACATCCTCAATAGTGACTTCGATTGGGCCGAGTTGACCGACCACGTTTAAAAATCATTTAACTATTTATAAACAGTCTGCAACATTGGTGCGTTAGTGCCATGAACAGAGTCAACTTCAGTGTTTATTGAGGCAGCCCTGCAACCCTTCATAAAAAACTGTTTTATAACGGCACGAAATCCCGATTTTTCCATAGTTGTGAAAGTTTAGAAGTAATCACATTCAAGCAATGGTTAAAGTGTCAATTTCTTGTTTTTTTTTTCTAAATTTTTGACAGTCTTCATTTGATAGATTGTGCCTGCCAGTGTTAATGGCAATGCCATTTACCAAAAAAGGTTTTACAAATAGATTTTAAAAGAACTTATCAAACAGCCCTCGTAGTAGGAATTTTATAAAAATTCGGAATCCACTACGGATTGCGACATTATACAAAATTCCTTCTATACAGACAGACAGAAAGATAGTCAGACGCGGAAAGTGACATTCTTTTATACTACGTAGGGTGATCGAACCAGTAATGGACAAGGTCCAATGATGGACACTTGACTCTTATTTTACAGACAATAAAGGTTATTCATTTGTTTTGCAACAATCAATTTATAACCTTATGATCTTTGAATTAAGAGTAAAGTGTCCATTATTGGTGCCTGTCAGCTTAAAGTGTCCAACACTGGTGCGATCACCCAATAAGTAGATAAGGATAAGGATTGGTGGTTTTTCGTCAACGTCCGTTTCGTTAACTTCTTTGTACCTGACGTGGCACGCAGAAGGCGCCACTCCGCTCGCGCTAGTTTGAGGCTTAAAATTTTCACCTGGCTTTAGGAGGTCAACCGGGTGAAAGTATAGGACTGAGTTTTTACTGTATACAAATATTGTTTATTTTTCACAGCATATGATATCCGAAAAGTATGATCCAAACCAGATTCATGTTATGTCAACTGATGTAGACCGTACATTGATGTCAGTTGAAGCTAATTTAGCAGGTATGTTTTTGGATTTATTTCGCCCTTGTACATTATTATTAGGGCTCGTACTTTTCATCGCACGGTAAGATGAAAGAAAATTATGAAGTGTATATTAAAATTAAAACAACATATTTATACTCATTCATTTAAATAACACTTCAAGATAACATTACAAATTAAAATTTGAATGCCATGGCATGTTTATTACATAATAGGCCAAATAATAAAAATAATGTTAACATAAAGTAAGCTCATAGTTACAGAAATCAGTCATGTAGCTACATAAATTCAAAATCATGAAAAGGTAAATAAATTAATCCATAACTTTCTTTCATCTTATCATGCTAAGAAAAATCCGAGCCATTAACTAGTACCAGTAGATAATGTAAATAAGGGACGGTTGATAACTTTTGAAACCAAAAAAAATATTGTAGAATGAAACCCATTAGAATCGGTTTCATTGAGCAATAGGGCGATCTGAGGTCGGGAAGTGCACGGGGGGGTTATAGATATATCTAATATATAAAATTCTTGTGTCACAATGTTTGTTCTCATACTCCTCCGGAACGGCTCTTATGAAATTTTGTGTGCATATCGGGTAGGCCTGAGAATCGGCCAACATCTATTTTTCATACCACTAAGTGACATGAATAATATATAATAATTGCTCGTTTAAAGGTATTATTAGAAAGATATGTATTTAGAAAAGTTCTGAGAACCCTATTTTGCTTGGAATTTTGTGGCTTCTAAATTACACGGTAGGCCGCTTGAATTATTAGTCCATCACAATAAATCTAGTAGTCAATGGTTACAAATTTCCGTCTATATGTATAAGAGTATGCCATAGTGCAGAGTATCCATTATAATTGTATAGTGTATGGTTCATTCTAAGGTTATTTAATTCAATTACATTATTCCATAATTGTAGTTCATTGTTTATTGCTAAAAATAAATACAAGTAATTAAATAACATCAAAACTATATTATCACAATCTATACATTGACGACACGATGGCCGAGTTGGTAGTGACCCTGCCTCCGAAGCCAGCGGTCCTGGGTTCAAACCTGGTAAGGGCAGATGTTTGTGTGATGAGCGCGAATATTTGTTCCTGAGTCTTCGATGCTTTTGTCCCCGGTGATATGTATTTAAGTATGTATTTCTCTATATAAGTATGTTTATCGTCGTCTAGTATCCATAGTACAAGCCTAGAGCTTAGTTTGGGACTAGGTCAATTTGTGTGAAGATTGTACCCTGATATTTATTTATATATTTTTTATTTACATATAATAAGTATGTAGAAGAATCGTGTCTGTAGTGCCAAATTTAAAAAAAATATTGGAAGAGATTACATAAACAACACTGAAACCGAATCAATGATTTTTAGAATTGTTGTCTGCCTGTGTTGTCTGGTTGTGCACTTTTAACTGAATCTACTGGACGGATTTACACGACATTAAATATAAATATACATAAAGACCCTGATCATTTTTAAGCTACTTATTATAACGCATCTTATAAGGGGGGTTAAAATTTGTATGGAAAATAGTTACCGGATTGAACTAAGTTATTGAAACTTTGTGAAAATACTCTTAAGAAGTAATAAAACTACAGGTGTTTCAGGTTTTTTTTATTTAAGTCCATAATCCTAAAAGGTAAAGGTTTAAGACGCTTTCAGAGATCATTCAATAGCCGTATATGATCAAAAATGTCGCCGTTTGGTGAAACATTTCTTATTTTAGAACTTAAACTCAGGTTTTTTATCAATTTAAGCTTAAATACGTGAAAACAGGCTGTTTATTCAATAACAACATATAATAATGTAAAACTCTAAACCGACTACTAACGCCATCTAACAATGACGAATAGAAAGTCGTTTTTAGAAAATATAATGATAGAATGCTACAAAATGAAGCATATTTGCAGCCGCATTGCACTTCATAAAAAAAAATGTTTCATAGAAACACGAATACAAATAATTTATAACTCTGAATGATATTATAATGTGAAGTTAAAGTGAAGGCGACCGAACAACAAAGAGGACTTTTACCGCCATCCAGCGCCCATTTTAATAAAATGTTAAGTACAAAACGCCTTAATAGGTGGCGCTCAATCCTACATCGCGCTATTAAGTTTTTTCCGAATCAATGAGGTCGTAAAGGATTTTTTACACGGCTTTTTCGCTCTTATTGAGTAGACATAAAGAGTTTTTTGATTAGCTAACGCCGGTTTCGCGTCAATAGGCGTGCGGAGACCCTTAGACCTCGCCTTACGTAAGCCGTACCCGCGCGACACGCCGCGTGGTACGATGACGACGACCATCCTCAAGGACCCATGAAGACGCAGCTCAGCTCAGAAGGTCGCTAGCCGGGTCTCCCCCAACGGGTTACCACCCAGCTGGTTTGATGACACGAGCAGCGTAAAACCCGAATTGACTTCACTAACCTCCCCTCGCTAAAATCGTTTTCCCTCTGTCTGCCTGTACATCTTCACGCTTTAACTACTGAACCAATTTAGATGAAATTTAATTTGGCGTGGAGATATTTGGACTCCAGGGGAAATAGTTAGTTTTTATCCCGGAAAATTGTACAGTGCCCGTGGAGCAGCGATAAACGACTTTTACGCGGACGGAGTCACGGCAAAAGCTTACAATATAAAAGTACACTCGGCGTCAAAAATATAGGCCCTCCGCAAAAAACTGATTCAAGCTAATCTAGACCTTAGTGAAATTATGTTACCTAATTAATATTAGTATCAATTAAAAGCACGTTTAATGTGTTTTAAATTAACAATGTTTAATTTAAACAAAACATGGCTAGTGAATCAGAGCGTTTCGAAAAAAAAGAGCACAAATACTCGTTTGAAGGGTCGCGAGTTGTGCCCTCTTCCAGTGGTTTAAAATGCCTGTACAAGGTCAAATGTCAATCAGGATTGGCTACAGTGAAGGTATAAGCGAAGTACAACATCTCGATATACCCACCTTTACTCGCCCGGACCGCAAAACCCGATTCCCCGTCGCAGGCCGGAAGCCGACTGACCGTGGTGCCGGATTCTGGTCCCCGCTTGCGGGAGTTGCCAGGGAAAGGGCCTCGGGAGGAAAGTGAAAAATGCAGCGACGCGAATTCGGTCGCGAGAAAACTGCCCGCGTATAAAATCGCCGCAGAAAATTCGTGAGGGTAGATCGTATTTCCCACGTTCACATCTACCCTCCGAAACCTTTCTGCTTCCCCCGCCTTTTTGTGAGTCCGCAAAGGTGGGGGTACTCCAAAACAGCCCTTTTTAGGGCTACCCACCATCCGCCAAGAAGATGGCGCCTCCGAAGCCCCGCTCCGACCCGCCGGCACGAAGGCACGCGCGCCCGAGGGTGTTCGCCAGCACCTAAAGGAGGAACGCAGCCGCCGTAGCCGAGGGCCGGGCCCATGTCGAGCGCGCCTTCGCGATCCTCAGGGCGGCGGGCCAGTCGCACGCTGTCACCCCAACAGAAGAGGGAGCCGGAGAGGAACTCTTCCGCCACCGTCCTCTTCCCTTCGTTATCCCTGAGGATATCGTTGTGGTAGAGGCACCTCAGAAGGGTGACCCTCACCACGAACCTCCGGCCACTGCCTCCGCTGCCCTGGAGTTCGCAAACTCCCCGGGCAAGCAGGTGGCACTGAGCGAGCTCCTCGCCCATGGCGCCCCACCTGCCTCGCACGCCACCACTTCCACTTAGTGTGCCGCAGCGCCACCACCACCACCACCACTGGCCCCCCGGCCGCTGGAGCAGCGCCCTCCGAAAGTACGCGCTCCCGCACCGACACCAACGGCCAGATCCGCGCCCCGTACGGCGCCCGCGCCCGTGACGTCCCGCGCACCCGTGCGTGCTGCCACCGCATCCGTGACCGTACATTTTCTACGCCCAGGTCAAGAAGGACTCCGACGCAGCAGCCATCTTCAGAGTGACCGAAGTCCTCTGCATGCCGGGGGTCATCATTGAGCCCTGGAGGGGAAAGCGGGGGCTGGCACAGTGCCACCGCTGCCAGAAGTTGGCCCACTCTTCACACAACTGCCACCGCCCCATAGCCTGTGTGCGCTGTGGCGGCCCACATCCTGCCGGCGAATGCGACCGGCCTCGGGAAGAGCCACCAACTTGTGCGAACTGCAGCGGTGCACATACCGCCAACAGCACTACGTGCCCAGTGCTATTGATAGAAAACCGCAAGGCCAGGAAGACTGTGCACCCCCCAAAGCCCAGGCCGGGCTCTGAAATGACCCCGTCAAGAAACGTCGAGGCAGCACCAGAAAACGCCACCCTCATGGCCTCAGCAAACGCCCCCCCCAACCCCTCCCCGCCGTGTGAAGAAGCGCGGAGGGAGGAAAAGGGGACAAAAGCGTCCCCTGGACGAAGAGGATGCGGCTGGTGAAGCCCCCATACCCACCCCCAAATCAAGTTAACGATCTGAACAACAAGCCGTTTTTGCCCCTACCCAGGGACCAGGCTCAAAGAGCGTTGCTCAGGCCGGCAAGGCCGAAACGGTCAAGGTGGCCCTCCAGATCCTTATTATCCTCCAGATCCTTCCAGATTACACTAGGTTTTAAGTTAATTTTAGGCACATTTGTTATCCATTTATTGTTGTAAAGTTAAATTTGAATAAACATTTTTCAACTGTCCGCAATTTCATTTCCTTTAATTTTTGACCCCAATGAAAAATCTTTTCTTTTTAAATTTTCCAATTAATACACTGTATTACCTTTCAAATGATACCTAACAATCATATCGTTGTCCTTGATCAAATAGGGTTTAAAGTCCGTTGTAACAACTTTCCGAGGGGGGGCGATATTTTTGACGCCGAGTGTATAATGAATACTCTGCACTATGGCATATAACTAGAGGGCGGAATTCTCATAGTAAAAATTCATATCTCATAGGGAAAGAAAATTTTGCTTTATCGATTTTTCCATTTATCGATACTGTGTAATTCAATTAATAATGTCTCTGTTATTTTAGTTTTGCTTTTATATTTAAAATGTTAATTTCATTCTTAGTTTGAAATATGGAAGTATTCGCTAGGAGCCAGGTCTGGACTTTAAGGTGGATGATTGATTTCTCCAAAACCAGTGTCTTACAGCTTGCCTAGCAACACGGGAAGTGTGAACTGGTGCGTTGTCCTGTAAAAACAACACTCCACGGCTAAGTTTCCCACGTCGCTTCTGGACGTCTGCATCACGTGCTTGAATCAATAAATTTGCATAATATTGACCGTTCATTGTGGTCCCTTTTTTGTAAATAATCAACTAATAAAACTCCTTCACTGTCCCATAACACGTTCGCCATAAGCTTCAAGGCTGACTTTACCACTTCAAATTTCTTTGGTGCCCTCTTGCCCCTTAGTAACCTTTGCATAGACTCTTGTTTTGATTTTGGATCATATTGGCGAACCTGCGTTTCATCTACGGTTACGATTCGGTTGCAAATTTCGTCCAGATTCCCTTTAGCTAGATCCAAAAATTCTTTGCAACCCTTACGTCGCCGTTCCTTGTCAAAGGGTGTCAGCATTTTTGGTGCCCAGCGCGCAGTAATTTTTTTCATGTGTAAACGTTCATGTAATATATGTCCTACGCTTTCTTTACTAATTTGTAGTTCCTCAGCTATCTGCCAGATTTTAATTCTTCTGTCTGCCAGAACACATTTTTCCACTTTTTCAACATTTTCGTCAGTGACCACCGTGACAGGCCGCCTCGTCCTTGTTGAAATAAACGTGTCCATTTTTTATCATAGTGTAATTAAATAAAGGACTTAAATGATGCAGTCTCCATCATATCATCAAAAATCTCTTTAGGCGATTTTACTCTTTTTACAAAATACTTAATAAATGCGCGGTGTTCAAATTTATCAAAATTTCCGCATTCGACAGACATTGTAAAGTTTATCCGCGCACAGAACGAAATTTTTTTTTTTAACTGACTTAGAAAAAGGAGGTGGTTATATGTTCCATTGTATGTATTTTTTTTTGTATGTCTACGAGTCCTCCGTATGTGGGACTACGAATCAGCGTATTATGAATTATGATCACTAAAAAACGGCCTTCAAAAACGCAAAATATAACTTTATTAATCGTAGGCCTAACCTAATAGGTTAGTCTAACTGAAGTCCACAATATTGTCACCAAAAAGCCGACTTCACTTGGACTAACCTATTAGGTAGGTGCCTACGATTTAAAAAAGTTTTTTTATGCATTTTTGAAGGCGTATTTTTGTTTTTAATGCCGGCAATATTTAAATTACCAAAGAGACGGGGAAAAAGTGGCATAGTTTTTTTTCCTACCTTGGGCCGCGAACTTTTCAGCCGCCCCTCGTATCGATAGTACGTAAACCAGAACTACTTGTCGATAGTCGATAAAATACTACGTTCTATCCCTATTACATTAAAAAAATACCATGAGTATTCCGCCCTCTAACTATGGAAATTACTGTAGGTGAAAAACTTAATCAAAGGACCTGTTGTATGTAGTTGTGTACAAAAGTAATATGGAGCTTACGTCGAATTTCAAACACAAAATGTCGAACGGTGACGGTACAGATGTGTTAAAACTATATCGTGTCATTACCTACATTTAAAAAATCAAAGAGCAGATGAAACTATAAGCTACACGCACCGGGAAAGTGAATATTTTTGAATACCTCACGTTTTTCACCGAATATTCCTTGATAACATTTTTCCTATTTAACGTATGCGGAATGAAATTTGCACAAAGTTTTTATACAATTTTCTAAGAGTAAATGATTCGATATTTAAAACTTGATATTATCTTTTGTTTACTGTACTATCTGTCAGTGTTGTACAAATCATTCGCTTGTAGGATTTGTGTAAAAAATTATGGCAATTATCGAAGAAATGCGTCGAAAGAACGTGTGTGATTTTCGTGACACACATCCAGATTGGCCGAAGTCGAGGATTGTTAAACATTTCACAGAGATGGGGGAGAGCCGAAGAACGGTTTAAAATAATATTATCATCCTATTCCCTTCGATATACGATTACTAGAAAACCAGGTTCGGGCAAAGTGTGTTCTTTAAGCCGATCTTTGAAAAGAAGCCAACTAAAAAAAATTACGGCAGGTCGGGTAGCTAAATCCTACAGAGAACTCGGAAAAAGATTTAACTGTGATGGCAAAACAGTGAAAAAGTATCTACACGATATGGGCATTGCGAAACGAGCAAGAAAAGTAAAACCCACCGTGTCCGAAAACCAAAAACTTACCCAGAAGAAGAGACTCAAAACTTTGGTCAAAAACATACATAACCAATTATCGTTTTAATTTTTATTTTATTTTATAAGGTTACAACATTCCGCATACGTTATATGAGAGAAAATTGTTGGGAAAGGAGATAGATAATTAAATCGTCTTTAAGAATATACACACGTCACTTTATCACCAACCGGTCAACCGTTACGCCAGTTTTAAGTCTTTTCGTAAAAATCGCCATATCAATATTTGTAATGGTTAAGTGTTAAGCCGAGAAAAAAAATGTACCCCAAAATGGAACTAAGTAAGTCGTGTATTCAAAGTAGTGTTGGGGAGATCTTTAAATGACTTTTTCGTTTAAAAATAGGTTCCGCACTCCCGAAAGTGTCCCGAAACGCGGTTTTGCCCAGTTTTTACGAAAACCGTACACGGTATAGTTTAAACTTTATAAACTGAGCTCCTCTAACTGTAAATACAATGGTCATTGTATCCAAACAATACTTTTATCTCCTTTGTTCTCGAAACCGCAAATAAGTTACTTTTCCTACTCCTGTACTTTTATCTGTCATTTATATAGTCACGAACACTAAGATAAGAATATAGATAATATGTCCGCAGAACATTCCGTAGAAAACTCTATCTAGTCTATTCCCCTTAACAGCACTTGTGCTTTTTTGAGCCAAAACGACATGCCTAGCTGCCAAAGCTTACACCTAGGTTAATTTGACCAATCAAAATACTTCACCAAATTAATCCACCAATCACAATACACATTGACTGTCAATCGGAACGTTAGGTTCTTTTTGGTATGTAAACTCTTTTACTAATTTAACTCTTTAAAAACATGGTATCAACCAACCAGAATGCTGCTATATTAAAATTGACCAATCAGGTAAAAGAACTCATTTCTCAAATCATTAGGTGTTTTTTAGTCCCTATTTCACAAGTTAAATCGATTGTGCAACTTTTTTTTAAAATATAAAACCTGGCAAGTGCACATCATTTTA
This sequence comes from Acleris holmiana, assembly GCA_949316455.1. NCBI lineage: Eukaryota > Metazoa > Arthropoda > Insecta > Lepidoptera > Tortricidae > Acleris > Acleris holmiana. The sequence continues at coordinate 59,643,168 of OX438762.1, read as the reverse complement.
AAAACAAAGTTAACCATAGACACATATTTTATCGTTTTCGAATGTTTCCCGCTCGTTTGTTGTTCTGTGCTTCGTTCGTTCGTATTCTAACCTAGGTATATTAATAAAATTTTGTTAATTTAATTTTGCATTTTATTTGAAACCTAGTCGTAGAAAAAGTATTGTATGCAACGGTGTATAACTAAGTCAAAAAATACTCGTGGCGTCTTGCTTTACGATGTTCGCCTGCGGCTCACATCGTAACCACACCACTCGTCTTTTTTGACCTCTCTTATACAACTGTTGCATAAACTACTATTACGGAAAAGTTTTAAAGTACCCCTCTTATAAGCAGAGATGCGTCATAAAAAGTAGCTTAAAAATGATCAGGGTCTTTATGTATATTTATATTTAATGTCGTGTAAATCCGTCCAGTAGATTTTGAGTTAAAGGGCACAACCAGACAGACACTCAGACAGACAACAAATCTAAAAATCATTGATTTGGTTTCAGTATCGTCTATGTAATTTTTTCCACGTGTTTTTTTAAAAAAAAGCACCTTCAGACACGGTTCTTCTACATACTTATTATATGTATAGATTGTGATAATACTGATAATGTAATTTTGATGTTATTTAATTAATTGTCAGTATTTAATTTTAGCAAGAAACAATGAAATACAGTTATGGAAGACTGTAAATGAATTAAATAACATTAAAACTAACCATACACTATACAATTATAATGGATACTCTGCACTATGGCATACTCTTATAATTTTAGACGGATATTTGTTACCGTAGGTTTATTGTGATGGACTAACAATTTAAGCGGCCTACCGTGTAACAAAATTCAAAGCAAAATAAACTTGAACATAGTAACTGTACGGTAAAAAGATCACTCCTTTTTATTAGGATTCCTTAGTCAAACTAGGAACCCTTATCGTTTCGCCATGTCCATCCGTCCGTCCGTCCGTAGCCTAGCGCATAGACTCTTAGTACTAGAAAACAGTACTTTGCATGAATATGCATATTAGTCACGCCAACAAAGTGGTACAATTAAAAAAACATTTTTTTTAGGGTACCTCCTACCTTAACTTGGGGTGTTTTTTTTTTTTCGTCTGCCCTATATTGTGGGGTGTCGTTGGATAGGTCCTACAAAATTATTGCGGGTTTGTGCATACAGTTTTTCGATTAAGTAATTCTTTTAAGAAATATTAAGCTTGAAAGCGCTAGTTTTTGTTACACTCAAGTGTCGTCGTCGTCGTCGTCGTCGTCGTCGTCCCCGCCTAAACTACAAATACTAAAAATAAAAATAAAAACTGAAATAACATATAACCAAAGAGCGGAATTCTTCATAGCAAAAATCAAACTGTCAGAGGGATTGACCTAACTGTTTTATCGACTTATCGATGTTACGGAATAATATCGCATTAGGTATCCATAATCAACTTAAAAGATTATTCTGTAACATTTGACCTCTTTGATAAGCAACTTGCATCTCCATATTAAAGTAAATCATGTCAGCGTCACATATGTCATCTCACTTGAGTTTCATGAGTGATTTTCGTGCCGTGCTACTAAAATGGTTAATCTTAAATAAAAAACAATAAAAAATGGATACAGAAAGATTCTTCTCTTAGTTTTAAAGAAGATTCTTCCACAATATATTGCTCTAAATGTGACGTTCATTTACATCAGCTAAAGAAACATTGTGTTGAAAGTCATTTAGTGAGTAAAACTCATTCGTCACAATGCTCAAAAAGTACGAGTTCAGACACATTCTATATAGATTTAATAATATTTTTAGTTTCGTGCTATATTCCATGGAAAAAGATTAAAAATCCACAGTTTATAAAAAAAAAACAAAAATATATTTGTTGTTCCTGTACATCAAAATCACTTCCGGATGAATCATTGCTGAGAAAAGTATACTTAGATATATTTTACCAACAAACAGTTCAAGACATACGCAAGAACCTGATAGGAAAATATATATGGATAACAGTCGACGAAACATTAAATAGGATGGGCAAAAGTGTCACTAATTTGATTGTAAGAGAACTAAAGAAAAATTCTTGTTGCAAATCTTACTTAATCGGAAGTATGTTAGAAATGTCCTTGTTTTGAGCACTGATAGTGCCGCGTACATGCTAAAGGCTGGTATAATCTTAAAAGCTACATTTCCAAATCTACTACATGTTACATGTCTGGCACATGGATTACATAGAGTCTGCGAGCACATGCAATCTCAATATAAAAGTGTTGATGCCTTAATATACAAGGTAAATCCATCCGTACCATTGCCTCCAAAACCTATTATAACTAGGTGGGGCACATGGCTTAATGCAGCTATATATTATGCAGAATATTTGGAATGTATTACAGAAGTAATTTCAAAATTAAATTCAAAAGAGTCGGCTGCATTAAGAGAAGCTAAAAGAGTACATAAGCACAATAATTTGAGAAATTGATCTGTTGTACATAAAAGAAAGTTATGGCATTTTACGTGACGCAATAATCAAATTACAAACATCCTGTTTATCC